>DWAN01000830.1:0-20569 GCA_018230445.1 Heliconius hewitsoni
CTATACTTATTCCTTTATTAATATATATATATATATATATATATATATATGTATATATATTAATATAGTTAATATTAAAAACATAAATTGATACATTGTATACGTATCGAGCGACGAAAACTCTTAACTTTACTAAACTAGGGAAATAGATACACCCACTCTTTAGACACTCTATTTATCACTTTCCGCCGAATTTTAGAAAAAATGCGTGTTAAACGGAACGGCGGAACTCAACGCCGCGCTTTGTCTTGTTAATGAGCAAGGACATGAAAACAAGTCATTCCCGCGAGGGCAATCTGTTATTGTTTGGGTTAAAAATATTTTTTTCGATAACCTTAACCACATGTTACAAAATTCTACCAAATTCAAACCTACGACAAAACAAAAACAAAATAATAATTATTATAAATTATTTACAAAAAAAACAACCACGTGTAACATATTTAGCTCTAGCTTACTATATTATAAAATTCATACACACATATAATAAATAATACATTTACATATACGTAGCTCTCGTAGAGGCATCCCGGACGCAGACACCGGAAAGACGTGCACCGGAAGTGCGCACTGTACGGGCACAGTGTTGTTATGTAGAGCAGTTCCCACTTTTTAAGGGATGCATGTGAAATATTTAACACTAATATTTAAGATCTAGATTTTCTTAGGTTTATAATGTCTATACTAATATTTATAAAATTTGTACGAGATTATGTGGTGCACTTTCTAATCTCAGCAACTATCTCGAAAACTCGAAATTTAAAAATCTTTGTTTGGATAATCCACTTGTTGGAGAAGGCTATTGTTATAATAGGCTATGTTACTCGTTTCTATGTATTTATTGTACTTCTTCCTAACACATTTAGGCAGTGATTAATAATATTAAAAACTTACACATTATGATTCTCTCTACCACTCTTTACTTCTACTACTCTTCGTATATATTTTACAAAAAATATGTACAACCATATTCTATGTGGTTTTTACCTCTAAGCAAAAGTGTCTATTTCAAATATTAACTAAGTGAAAATACTTTCCTTCTCTATAAACACTATATATCTTATTCTATCAGAAAATCTTTATTTTATCCTATCAGGTGATGGGTTTGCCAAAAACACAAACAACTGTGTCAGGTTTTCAACGTAAGCTTCTACTATGAAAGGCGTAGCCAGTTTCAAAGAGACGTAAAATAATGTTGTTATGAGCGAAAGCGATGGTTTAAAAGCTAAAAGCTCTTTGTAAAAATTCTTTACAACCATGTCTATACATTTACATATCACTACGTAATTTTAAAAAATACATAAATAAAGAGCATTTTTTCATCAACGCCTAAGTCGTACATTTCTGATTATAAATGCGATAGTTGTGAGTTCGATCTCCATCCTTCCTTCTTAACACTTGAACCACTTTTTATAAAAAAAGATATATCAATGTAAAACTCCAAGATAATTCCAGCCCCGAACCACAGAGGTGACCTGCTTCCGTTCATCGAGGGCTAAAGGAGAGGCGCGGAAATGAATTCACATGAAGCTTTGCATATTTAACGAGCTTTATACTTGTAATAAAAAAAATGTTGCATGACGATGTACGTGAGTTTGTCACGATTCACAAATTTGATAACGTACGAAACTCATTTATTGTTGATTTTTATTGACTTATGAGAATTTGCTCTGAATGAATAACTTTCTCCTCGTGGAATTCGATTTCATATTATTAAAACTGTTAATTGGACTGACTAATAAAGTACTCGGTATAAAAAAATATCAATATAAAATTTTAATACAGTCATGAAGCAGTTAAACGTGATTTAAGATTAAGACACGAAAGTTTAGTTTCAAACACACATAAAGAACAGAACAAACATACTCACAATATAATTAAATAAATCAAGCAAGTTCTATGATGTTACAGAAGATTTCTGTATGTACATATATATAATGTTTCTTTAGTGGAGAGTGAAAATAAAAAAGATGTCTTAGAACAATCTTAAAAATTTACAAAGTAAAAATGATCCATTACATTTACATTTTCTAGTAAAGTCAGAATTTAATAAAAAGTTGGAGCACTTAACGTTACCGCTTCCCAGCCCGAGGCTATCGACCTATTTGCGCTCAAATACAGCACGATAAAGGAAAATGAAATGAGCACATTTTTTGTATTGAAGTTTAATGAACAATTTTGAACAAAAATTTAGAAATAAATTTTAGCATAAATATTGTTTTTCTACATACACACGTAGTGCACTAAATTGAATTTAGTGTATCTTTAATATATGCAAAGACGTTATATTATGTAGTTTTTTGTAATTATAATTTGATAGATTAAATATGTAAAATATATAGATATGAAACCATAAATATTTTTTTCTAAAATAAAAAAATATTAATAAATATAATCACATATTGCCGGTCACACCAAGTCGGTCACTCCCTAAATCACTCATCTCTTCTTTTCCCTTAGTTTTTTGGAATTTCATAAGAATATCACTATTATAAAACGCCGTATTTTTGTAACGACGCGTACGCCATATTTTTACATTTACAAAAATATGCATTTAAAAAAATATATATTTTAAGCTGTAAAATGCACGAACCATCTCAAAATGTGGCTGCAAAATAGGTTTTGTATAACAATTTAAACTGCATTTGGTACAAAAGCCATGCTTTGTGTGCTGTAGGAATGTTATGAAACGCGATGAGTTTAACGTTGAAATTTTCTACATACTTGTGAGTATACAAAATGTAGTCGAAAGGTAAAATAAATATATTCTTATGTATGTATTTTTTTTCTATGAAAAAAATCTAAGATGATATGCATTGTAAAATTTTAATGGGATAATAAAAGCCCTATGACAAGACTAAAAAAAGACCTATCTACCAAAACTGTTCAAAAACTAAAATCCCATATACTGCTAACAACTAATTGTTTCTATGAACGTACTGTACTTGGTTAATTCAAGTAAGCACTAAAGAAATATTATAACCTTTGAAAAGCTGGGTAACCTGGCAAATGGGGTTAGCGATATCATCCCGGGTCAGACTTACCTTGAATAATCGTCTAATATTCCGGTTGTTCACCCTTGGGTACGTTTTCTTGGCGAAAGCTCATTAGGTGCAACACGTTCCCTTTGGGGATATTAAGTCGTAAATCTGAATGTTACTCGTATTAATAAGTTTTTGTGAGCAAGTCATATTACAATGATATTAAATTTTATTATAAAAATTGTTATTAATAAAATGATTTTATATAACTGATGTGTGGTAGAGGATTTTACTATTAATTGCTGTATAAAATAACTTCCTGTACAAAATAAAGCTATCTATTTAAACTTCTATATTACAGTAGTACATGATATTTACAGAATACCAGAATACTGTCGTGAGTGACCTACTAAAATTTTGTTTTAAACATGTAAAATACGTAGCGAAATACTGACAGTGTAAAACTAAGTAGGACCATTCAAGTAGTCCATATGGAACAACTGGAGGAAGCAATTTATAACAAAGAGTCATCTGATAAAATGATTTTTTTACAAAAAAAAATTTCATTTTGAAATCCTTCTAGAGTCCATGTGCTTATCTAAAACAAGAGTGTTGTCCGTCCGTCCTGTTCAAAGTACCTACGTCTATACCAATATCAATTTATGTCATATCAATATAGGAAGTCAACCTTGGCACATGGGCACTTGTAAACACTTCGATACCTTCTCGTGGAGATGAAATATTAAATATTTTCGCAATGTCTCCAGAATTCGACAGAAATGGGAAACGGAAGTGTATAAATGAGAACGGAGTATCTTAACACTTGGTTCCCAGATTCCATCTGGCTACACTGATATGTGCGAGATACAGCGTGAACATAAAAAGATATAATTTTAAATTAAATACAAAAAAAACGTAACACAACTATGAAAACTGCACTTTTCGCAGCATTTCAAATATTATATTTAATTAAAGCCGCCAACTGCCCGCCTGCACTAAAACGTACAGCATAATAGGGTTACTATTATATAACCTGACGTTTATGCGCAATTTATATCAGCGCTTACAATGGAAAGAATAAAATTAAATAACATCATGTCGCTAAGTTGGTGCAACATTGACGTACGCTTTTTGCAATATTGCAGGAGGCGAAGTCTTAGCTTGTAAATAGTAATTCCACATACATTGGCATAACTTATATGTAATCAAATATAACACTACTAATACAGCATATATACCGACATCAGTGTAAAGTGCTTTACGTTGCAGAAAAGTACATTTATATTGGCTTTAAAACATTTTCATTATGTAGTACTGTATTATTTTTTTTTTCATAATTTAGTGTACTAAGTTATTTTACCAATTCCTTACACACAGACTCTAAAATCATCATCATCAAAAAATGTCGAATTTACAGTATTTAAGGGAATATGGTTTATTTAAATTTTCCTACTCTGATAAGACAATACTCATTAAATTTGAACATAAGATACATAATAGAATTAGTGTAGAAAGTAGAGAACAGGAGTGTGATAAAACTAGATTATTCCAGTCTACATATGCGGGATAAAGCGTGAAGCTATTACCTACTTGATAAGGCAAAAAATCTCCATACAACAAAGAATCTACAGAGATAGGTAGCTAGCAAAGGAGAAAATACAAATATCCACAATTGAGAAAAAATCACAAAACACTTGTTTCGACAATTGACATTTGTACGATCGATCAAACAAACGGTTTTCGGGTATGTCAGGAGCGGAGTGAGCATTTTGATAACGTGTCGAAACTAGGAACCTTTTATGTAGAACACCGGTGGCGTATTGATCAATTGTTTTGTTATAGCGTGTATTCTTATATTTACAAATATTATACTTTTCATTTCTGCTGTATTTCGCATACAGCAGGGTGGGCGAATGAAATTAATCTTAAGATACTTCGTTCTTCACTTTTAACACGAAGTCGCTCATAGGACGGTTGACAGGGAACCTAGTATTAAGTCACTCCGTTCCCCCCGCATCGCCCACTGTTCATTGAATGGACATTAATTCGAATCTACAACCGTCTCGTTTACAGTGACTGTGATTGTCTGTCGAAAATTTGCCGCTGTGCCATGACGGCATCACAGATAAATATTTGTGTTATATTTACATATTTTTATCACATTTATAAGGCAGTCTGAAGTGACAAAACACTACTATTTACTACACTTTAAGCTGATATAGCAAAACCCAAATCGGATTAAACTTGTACATTTATTCAATATAAGCGGCTTAAAAAGGATTTGATGCATCTCTAAAACAAATATAATTTAGTTTATATATAATATTTGGAGGCCAGTCATGGCGCAGAGGCAAAGCGTGACTGACGTGAAAATCGATTGGTTGTGGGTTCCCCACTCGAAGAAGTGAAATATTTATTTATATTTTCATTTCTTCGCTCTGGTGTCCAGGCAAAGCGTGGCGCTGAGTTCCGCCACTCCACACGCAATGCCTCCAGAACTCGGGGCAAACAGAGTGTCTTAACACTAGGTTCCCTCTCCCTACCTCTGTGTGCGGGATACAACGTGAAGATAGTAAGTATTAGAGCTCTGCAGATTTTCATGTTAAAGTTCTGTAATTTTCATTAACCACGACCGCATATAAAAATAAATAGATTTTAAACTTTAAGGAATCTCCTCTAAAGTGGCCGTTTTGCACATCCGACAATGTTAATAGGGCCTGGCGAAATAATTTCTTTGTTATATCTGTTACATGTATAATTATATAATATGTACTAAAGCTATAACGGTAGGCGAGCTTAATAAATAACACTTTAACACACATAATGCTTAGAAAATCCTTGTACGTTAATTATTAGGGTGAGTAAGAACTTTCATCCTTTCCAATGTAAATAGGTACATACATATGTTAGAGGAAGCTCTACTTTCCTTCAATTATTTATCTTATATAAAAAAACTTTAAAAAATATTATTGTACATATTATACATAAAAAACGTATCATATAGACGTACGCAAAAGCGTGGCGTTGAGTTCTGTCACTCAACCCCTAATGCCTCCAGAAGTACGGCGGAAAGTGAGGAATGGAAGAGTATTATAATAGGAACGGAGCATATTAACACTAGGTTCCCAGATTCCCACTGCCTAGCCTACTGTGTGCGTGATACAATGTAAAGTTAAAAAATAAACTTAAATAAAAATATGTTTCACTTTCCCGTTAAAAAAAAATTAATTCCACTTAGCTCAGAGAAAATATTAGAATTTTCTAACTAGTTAAAACCGGAAAAAAACTGGTCTCGGAATGTATAAGATAAATCCATTTTCCCTTTTGCACTGTTATTAGTGTTTAAAACGATTATTACAGGCTTTCATCGGACGGAATGATGTAAGATTTCAAGGCGAGGACACCGTGTTAACTCTACTGTAAAGTACATTTTAAATAATAACTTACAAAATAATATGTTTAAGAATGTTTTTATAATTGTATAGAATTACGTGTATTATTTGGTGGAAAACAAGAACCGGAACGTCTTGACACAGGATCCTCTCGCCAAATATTATAATATTATATATTATAATATTTGCTTATACGTTTTTTATACACATTTATGTATTTCAAATACAATAAAATACAATAAAAAACAAAAAAAAACAAATTATTCCCTAGTACTAGTCTTACATAACAAAATCAAAATACGCTTACAAAATGAATATAACATATATCTACGCAGTACAAAACGTAAATCCAGATTTATATGCAAAATCAAGTCGTTAAGCGCCATTCAATATAAATGCTTCAGATTTAAAATAACAGTATATTGTGCTGGGTACATACTGCCCACGTGCGAAACGTGATGGAAATAACGAGCAAATATATCACATCTATGTTTAGGTTTGAGATTATTGTACAAAAAAAACTATTTACACAGATTTTTTATATAATAATCAGAAACAAAGGGAGACGTTAGTCACTCAAAATTTAATTCTCTTAACGCTGTGCGTCTACATCCAAATTTTTATATCTATTTATGCAGGGTGTTTTGTATCTATAGGTACCTAACATATATTAAAGCTAGTAAGATAAATATATTTAACTATAGAATTTTGTTCGAATCGAAGCCTATGCCTTTAATATATGAGACATGTTCTGAACTTAACCTTAAAGTAATAATATAACTTACAACTAATATGTTGTGTTGGTGAATTACCGGTATGCGCGTGTAAGGTAACGAAACAACCATGAAATATGTGTCTAATGCCAATTCTAGCTAAGGTTAAAAGTTATTTTTTAAATTAAAAAATCTTATTTACAAACTGAAAGTTACAAAGTTATAATTTACTTTTTCAACCAAAAATGAGCATTTTTGTACAGAATTAATTAAAAGCTAATCAAAACATTCTTTATCATAAGGACGTTTTAATTGAGCCTAGTCTTTTGCAAAAATTTATAAAGTTCTGTAAAATTATAAAAACATTTCTTCATTATAAACCATATTTATTATTCAAATATAGAAATCAAAAACCTAGTACGTATAACAAAAAAAAAACGATTACATAAATAAGTAGTACCTTTGAAAAAAATAATAAGTATTATTTTAATTTATTTACCAAGAATCTTCCTTTGACACCCATCTTCTATAGTATATGTTGTCCAAAATCCACTATTAAATATTCATCACGCAACACTATTCTGTCACAACATTCACACATATTCTACATATTCCGAGTTTATTTCAATTAAACTATAGAATTTCACGTAAAAGTACACTAATACCTCTAATATAAATAAATGTAAATAAATTATAAATCAAAACATGATAAATAAAATAATAATAATAAACAATTAATTAAAAAAGAAAACAACAATGAAAACATAATATAACAAAAAGCTATTTAAAAGAATTAAAAATATATATTTCGACTACTTATTTAGTATCTAACACAAAAACTACGAAATCGAAACAACAGTGACGTACCTCTAAGAGTTACGCTATAATAAAAAAAAACACTAAGAAAACGCTATAAAAACTAATATTTTAGTTGAGCTTAAGATACGCCTTTATAATTGCAGTATAGGTAACTAAGGCTGCATATTAATTTAGAATTACTTATATCCTTTCAGAGAATAATCCAATTAATTATTCTATTAATTTCCTCTAAGGACGTGGCGGGGTTTGCTTTTAATTAAAATAATGGCGCACGCGACCGCCCGTATCTGTGACATTGCCGTGTTTTATGAACAAATAGCCAGCGCTGATACCATATTATCTTCCTCATCTTTTGTCTATTCACGCATCTCATCGTAAGGCACAGTATGACAGGCTTCTAACTTTAATCACGATAGTTGCGGGTTTCAACCTAACTAGATTAAATTTATTTACCACAATGTCGAAAAGAAAGGATAATTAAAATAAACATGGATTATCCATACTAACAAATATCAAAAGTAAAAAAAATATTTTAAATTTTCTGAACAACCAAGTAATATAGAGACTCTCGTATACAATTTACTGAAGAGTTTCTTCCAATCCTTACAATCTTGCAAAGCACTTTACTATTACTATAGTTCCTACGAAACATCCGCGTAGTGCACCAGCAAGTAGCAGTGTGCTCCAGTATCGATCGTCACCGCCCGTCAGCCATCGGGATGTGTGTAAATATTTTATTATGGCTGTCTTTGGTATTTGATAGAATTATGTTTTTTTTATCTTTTTCTTCCTATTGCTTCTTGCTTTATTATTTTGGGTTATATGTACATGCGTGTAAGAAGTTGCCCTTCTATGGTTGATTTATAAAGTCACATTCTATAAAGCAAACACAACCCAAACGGATTATTTATCGCTTGCTTTTCCGTTCTCGGAATAACATTGATAAATAAATTCACTTATAACTTAACTTTTTCCCAAATTTTGCATTATAATGTATGCATTAAGACAAAGAGACGAACAACCTACAACCAATATCTATAGCCTCTTTGATCATATTACTTAACAACTACAGAAGATCAATAGGAATTCAATAATTTCAAAATGATTGCTTTATAACACATGGCATATTGAAGGAACCAGCTAAATGAAGAAATAAATAACCACTACGTTAATCGTACAAAAAAGAACGTTTGGAGAGCAAAAGGATAAAGAAAAGATTCGTTCAAAACAAATTGAAGATACATCGTTAAAACCATTGAGTCTTGAGATTGATTTGCGTATCCTTTCAGACCAATGGAAATAATATAAACTGGCATTTCGCTTTCAAAATATGTTGAATAGATAAAAATAGTAAACTGCTATTTTACTTATTTAGCATCAAAAATGGGATTTTACGAACAAACTTAAAAAAACACATACTGCGTCCTCCATCCTGATGTCTAAAACAATGTTGAGTGTATTTTATTAATATGAATTAATGACTATAATGCTTTATCACTATAATCATCGACTGATGCTGTTCATATTTCTGTATCTATAAATTATAAGCAAAGCAGTTTTGAATAACAAAATGCGAGTCTAGCGCAATAACGGACAGTGTTTGCAATTGATCGCTTTATTTCACACTACCAATAGTAACTGATGTAACTGTCAAAATACATGATAAATGAACAGATAGATCGATTTTTTTGTAGAAAACGTTATATTGTTTCAAATATAGTTTGTACACTATGATTTATATAGTATATCACATACTCGCCGCATGATTGAAATTAAAGCTTGTATTATATTAATTCTCAAAATCGTAGATAAAAATATAACTAATAAAAATATACATGTTTTCTCTCGTCTGATAATCAAAGTGTGATAATTTTCTTCAATCATCATTCAAACTACAGGTAAATCGGAAAAGAGAAGAGAATGATTACGCAACATATCACCTCATCCGAATAATAAGGTCTTATTTGCAAAAAAATGTCTTTGCAAATATAACATCATTCCTCGAAGAATAAGGTTAATATTCACAAAGACCTTACTAAAAAACGAGAGATATTAAATTCATTGCAGTCACAGCAATGAATTATCAAACGCTAGCGATCCACCCATAGCTTCGACCGCTTAAAGTCATTGTTATATTATAACGAAGTTAAAAAAAATGTTTACATAAATTGTAGCCTACGTATTATGCTGATGTTGTATGAGCTGTGTTACTATAAGGTTTCATTTAAAGTAGTTTTTGCAAAAAAGTGGATCAAGCGTTCTTCCAATCACATAAACTGTCACATAATATTAGTAAGATTACGTATGAAATGTGCTCTTTTATTCAATTCCTAATTATTATTACTTCTAATACGGGGATTATATAGTATAGTTAAAGGTATAATTTACTAACAGCGTATAAAAAGTGAGGTAAGCGTAATGTCACAGGTAATAATTAAAACGTCACCCCTATACAGACAAGCGAGAACGACGACCTTCATTAGAAAATCTATATGCACGTATCCTTTTCAATGAAAACATCTAAGTACCTACTATAATGATGTGTTTCTATTTAAATACGTTATAAACATAATATAATATTTACTACTGCTTTCTTAAACAACAAAAAAAATAGCCCCTATAAAATACAACTATAATTTTTGTATAATAAGTAATTATGTAACTAGTCATAATTCAAATAGAATCAACTCACATTCGAATATAGACTCTTACATATATATATAAAAAGAATAAATTCCTTAGCTAACGTATTACACAAAACCACTCCGCATATATAAAAGCTTATTAAGCCGTTGAATAAAAAGCTTGAAGCTCTCAACTTTTCTCGCAATTATTTGCTATGAAACGATTTAATATAACGTATAGTAACAACTAAATAGAATGGAAAACAAAATAGTAAAAACAAAACAACTTAAAAACAAAAAACAATAATACTACAACTAGTCATATGTAGTCACTGCACCACACTAGCACCCTAGCGCGAACCCCTTACCCTTTTCCTGGCCATCGTTACACTTAACTCACAAAAAAAAACAATTAAAACAAGTCTTTTCAAAAACAATAACAATTAACGACAATTACATATTCTGACGGACGTCCGTCCGCGACAGTATCGGAATTAAGACTGCGGCTTTCGCGGGGTGTAACAGGCGCCCCATTTTTTTTTTCATTTATAAAATGGAACGTCTCAACTGCATTTATTTCGAAAATGAATATTATTTGTAATTCAAAGGCAGTAGGTTCAATTTCGAGTGACAATGTTGTGTTGTTATAGTATAAAGTGCATTGGGGTGCCGATGCGTTAACCCCACCTAGGTTGCGTCACACGGCACGCTGGTTTCCTTTTTAGTTTCTTTTATTTGGCATTTACAATGGTTTTGAGAGTTATTATTAAAATAATACTGTTTGAAGGGCTCCTCGTGGGTATTATTCGCCATCGATGAAAATGTCCACGCTCTTGTATGGTTTTGAATGGAAAGAAATCGGTGAAGTCTATTAAATCTAACGTAATTTATGTATATCTTCAACACATTTTCACACACACAATTCTGAATCGAGTGAAAAAGTTAAGGTGCATATTGAAACACACTGTATCAAGCCAATATTATGTAACTTTGTGTAAGTTGTGTTCGATTTCCACTTGAGAAAATGAAATATTTAATATTTTTATTTCTTCGCTCTAGTGTCGATGCAAAAGGCGCGGCGTTGACTTCTGCCACTCAACACATGAAACAAAATGCCTCCATAATTAGGAGGAAAGTGCAGAGCCTCCTCCCTCTCCCTCTGTCTGCCCTGCCACATGTGGGGTTGCAGCTTGAAGCTAAAAAAAAAACTTTGCTAAATTTGCCCTTTGCAAGTTTTATATCTTTTCCAAAATTTTTTAATAAACGATATTATTACTTCGACTTTACTATATAAAAAAATATATCACTTAAATTGGTTTATTAATAATTATTAAATTTCATACTATCACAGACGGTGAGACTGAAGTCTAGTTTGAATCAAACAAATAAGTCGAAGTCTAGGTGGACTTAGAAAATTATTAATAGCGTGTAGGCGAAGCGAGTAACCTTTGAAATTGAAATTCGCAAAGGAGATAAATTCCAAAATATTATACTTGAAATATTGGTTCGTTAATTGATATTTATTGTGTATTGTGTGAGGCAATAAAATTAATTGATTAATCTTAGCAAAGATCAAACCCAATACTACGTATATACGTTTACAATCATACCCTGCCCTACTGCGTCATGATTTCCTTTAATACACGAAAAAAATAATAGAGTTATTTTTGTCGTATTTTATTTATAAATACCAATTTACAGTTAAAATAAAATGTAAAGTTTTCGCCTCCGCCTCAGGATGGTACAACACGGTAGAGCCCGAACGTACTCTACGTAGTTAAACATTCGCTAACAAATTCCAGCAAACTGTCACCGAGCTTAAGTAACAAACACCACTAACCTAAATACGAAAAGCTCTCAGATTAATGAAACACCTAGATACTTTAAACCAATAGATTGTATTGAAATGCGTAAGTATTTTTAGATTATCTTTTTAAAATAATTTTTGAATTTGAATTCTTATGTTTAGAAAACTATAATAGCTTTCAATTTCCAACCAGAAATCGAGACATTGCAAGTTGATTGACGGAACCCAACGCCGCACTTTCGCCTCACCAGAGCGGGAAAATGAATATGAATAACTGTCCCGATTGAGGATCAAACCTCACATCCAAAACGTTGACAATCATAGGCTATATGAGTGCGCCCGGACAGCCTCAACATTTACATAATAAATGTATGACAAGGCGATGTACCACATAATATAGAAAGCGTAAGAACAATATTAAGTGTTCATCTAAGGCTGTGATGCTAACACCAAGAATCTGTTAACGCTAAACAAAACTCAACAAACAATTGTAGGTTTACCACGAACGTGATAAGGCGTATATTGGCATAAACATCTGTGTGTAATAATATTTTACAGTACTGTGGGGTTTCTCAAAGGGCTTCTTTACGTTGGCGCGATCCGATATGCACCTATAATAGCGTAACTAAAATTCTTAGAATTACCCAATTATATTATTGCACTACGAAATTAAATATTTTTTTCGCTTTTCACCCGAACTTGAGGTATCCGCGTTAAACTGCACAGCACAAAGCTCCGTTTCGTTTTTCCAGAGCAGGAAATGATAATAATTCATACTCGAATTAGGGATCAGACTGAGAAGCATCGCGTTCAGTCAGAAGTCATCCTTTAATACCACGACGGCCTTTATAAATGAAAAAAAATCTAAAAATATATAGTTACCTATTTGAAAATCTATGTCGTGTTTTGTCGTACTACCAGAGCGAGGGAAGAATAATTTAACACAATTAAACAAAAAAAAAACCATGTTTATACAAAAATACCAAAAGTATGTATAATACCTAAAGTAAACAACGCTAATGCAATTTTGAATGAAAACAAACTCGAACACGAGTAACCAAACATGTAGAGTCAACAATACACCTCGCTGTGACAACTGAGCGAAGGCCGAACTGAAAAAACACTGATGTTTGTAGTTTTTTTAACTTATCAAAATAACAGCAAAGTTATTGTATAAAAGGAAAATATATAGAAATGTAACAAATACTTATATAGTAGAAGAGAGGAACCTAATGTAAACTCAAAGACCGTTGCGTTTATACGACTACTGCGCCACGACCGACTCAATAAAAACAAATTAACGAAATTAAAACGGTACAATATTATAGATGAACAATATGCGTAACTTGATTTTCCAATTAAATTAATTGAGCGAACACCGCAAACTATTAGTGATTATTTCAGATTTTTTAACACGCTTTTTAAAGCACAATCGATAGGTTGTAATAAACTATGTAATTATGCACTAAAAATGTTAGAATCTGAATTTGCACTACTTGTTATTATTGTATCATCATGAAACTTGGTTTAACAACAGTTATATGTAGCTTAGGTGACAATACAGTCCTATCTCACGACTCTCAACATCGGAACTCTTCCATAGGCTACTAGTTAACTATTCGAGTGTAGGCTCATAGCACATTCTACAGCACGTTTATATTTACATAGAATTAAACAGTAATAAAAATATTATTATTGTTAAGTCTTATTTTTATTAACAAGATCCTTTTAATTTAAAGCATCCGCACAAGGTCAAAGTATATTCGCTTTAATCGCTTTTATTATAATATCACTCCTTAACTAACGCGTTTTTGCTGGATTACGTCCGCGCTTCAAATATTTGAATTTCACAAGAATTTCGCGAATATCTTTTGGAAGTACGTAAATTTTATATAGTAAAAGGCTTTCTAAAATTGCCATAGTACCTCTATAAAGCAAATTAGATACACAAGAATATTATCCTAAGATATTCAGTATTTAAAAAATATGTGTATTAAGAAGCATATTCTTCATAATATTTTTAAGAAAACAAGACAACAAAAGTGATATATATGATATTGAATTCAACATCTTATCTTACTACTTACCTCGACATGTTATTTTTCACTTTATTCAACGTTTCGACTGAAGCTTACCTGGGAAAAGAAAACATATCATAAGCAAATCATA
Source organism: Heliconius hewitsoni (assembly GCA_018230445.1). Classification (NCBI taxonomy): domain Eukaryota; kingdom Metazoa; phylum Arthropoda; class Insecta; order Lepidoptera; family Nymphalidae; genus Heliconius; species Heliconius hewitsoni. The sequence continues at coordinate 14,506 of DWAN01000830.1, forward strand.
CTTAGAACTTCCTTTTAAAGTACACATAAAAAACATCTTTATTTAACACGACTTATGCACAAATAATAACTCTAAGTAACAAAAAAAAAATCGGTAATATAATTAAAAATATAATGAAATTGAGAGTCGTAACTAATATAAGTGGGTAGGCAGAGGGAACCTAGTATTAAGATACTCCGTTCCCCTCTTTCTGCCGAATTCTGGAGGCATTGCGTGTTGAGTGTTGATAAATTTAAGTAAATATTTCATCTCCTCGAGTAGGGATCGAACCCACAACCAGTCCGTTTTATAGTCACACTTTGTGCCCAGCAATTATACGTTATTTTACTTAACATACAACAAGTACACATGTACACATATAAGTTATATGCTATATATATACCCATTGCTGTATGACTATTTTATGTGGCTGTGGGACTATTGTATTATTTTCAACGTTGAAAATCAAAGTTGTAGATCATATATTATACTAAGGTTGCCAGTTTGAGAAGTTATTATCAACTATTAAAATAGACTCGTAAATGAGGTTAAAATCTATGTTATAGCAGCTATTGTAGGTTCAAACCCTATAAATGGGTCACACGCATATTCAAGTATATTTACTTAATAATATATATGTATAAGACTATCATCTAACACAATTCCTATAAATATATAATGACATTAATTTGCTTAAATAAATAAGAGTAGGTGAATATAATTGAATTTCCTAAATTTAAATGTAATCTATGACTGACTATTCGCTATTTTTATTCTATTATACAAGAGAATGACAACCCTAACAACATAGTAAATTCACACTTAATTAATTTCTTACCAATAAAAGAACTATTTTTCGGTTCGTTTATAGATAAATGAACGAGAATGCGAGTATCTAACAAAGTAAGTAATAAATTGAACCCAATTCGATAACGGTTAAAGTTTTAAATGGATTGTATCAAACTAAGTTTTTAATCGGTGACACAAAAACTAAGTGATGATGCAATGGTGGCTGTAGATTAAACGCTCCCACTTAAGTGGAATAATTATTTTATCTTCAGTCCGTTAATAATATCAAATTATTATTTTAAAAACACAAACAAAAATATGTATATATTTATATTTCTTAATTTCACGTTGTATCCCGCAAACAGCAGGGAAGGCAAAATTAACCTAGTGTAAAGACTATTTCCCATTATCTGTCTTAATTTTCGAGGCATTGTGTATTGAGTGACTCAATGCCGCGCTCTGCCTTGTTACCAGAGGGACGAGATGAAAATATTATACAATTATCACCCGAACGGAAGTCGTAACGCACAACCGTCATGAAACTGTGCCACGACGAAAGTTCACAGATAGGTATTATTATAATTATTTTTTACACATTATATAGATCAAGGATCTAAAGTTTTTGGTCGTAACAGCCATTTCATAACGATTGAATTTGACATCTGACAGTAAATATTTTATAATAAGAACATTTCCCAAAATATAATTAATTTTTTCAACTTTCAATAACCAAAGAGAAAGACATACAAAATAGTAATATTTTTTTTATATAAATACAACTAAGCGTTGTAAAGTTGTTTGGTGCTAGCTACAGTACTTTATTTCAATGACGGATGTCAAACTATTAATTTAAAAGAAATCAAAACATTAAAATCTAGTTAATATGTAAAGTAGTAAAACACGACACACACGGATACAGTTTTTCTAGACACCTTAACTCCTAATAAGTGGTTGTTATTACAGCGCTAAGCACGTGTTTGATATTTGTGTGGGAAGCGGATTGTAAAATGTTTTCGAATTGACGTGTCAAACGCGAGCATTAATAGTCCGCATATTTGGAACATCGTAACATCCATAAATTTTATGAAAAATTTCAGTGACGATATATTATCAAATGAATGAACGTATAACAACATAAATTAGTTGGTATCAACCGTATAAAAATTACGACGTAGCTCGATGAAAACACATAGATTAGTGGTCAGAGCGCTTGGACGATCAAGAAGCGCGGGTCCAAATCCCGATACATTAACATTTATATTTTTATACATTTTTTAAATAAGTATTTTGCCTATATCTCAATTATGAACGATTGCGTAACTTAAACTTAGTTAAATGTCAAAACATATTATTTTTTAATAATAGAAGACATTCACAGGACATTCACTATAAATTTTACCTGTACAGAAGAGCGCGGCGAGACGGGGGACGTAGGGCTCTTGGGGGACACAGGTTCAGCCCTGTGCTCGGCTAAAACCCTGTGCTCGTGTTTGGTACCGACCACAGAATTCTTCACTCTCTCCATTCTCGCTTGAATAGCTTTTCTAGAAATAACTTTAGTTTTCTCATCTTTAGTGCCACCGTCGGCCAACTTTCTCATCAAGCGAGCCGTGGCTGCCACACTGTGTTGCTGTGTATCGGAGTTCGTTCGAGAGAGACGAGTGGCGGGCCGAGCGCTAGGCGCCGCCGCTCCTGTACTGCTCCTTGTACTTTCATTTCTATTAAAGGGCACAGCGTCGTGTTCTGTGTCAGAATCGGCTGGTAAGTACCCTCCTCCACCCACCGAAGACACACCTGTACGTAACAGATTTTCATGCTCGGCGTATCTCACTCGCTCATCTACTGGTACAGTTCCATTCTGCGCCCTTTCGAGGCCACGTTCCATTTCACCGATTTGGCGTTCCAGTTTACGTAAGACATCATCCGACGGTGGCGTCGGTCCATTATCGTCTGGAGGCTCAGTGGCTTGGAAAGATTTGAGATGAATAGGATGAGCTCTATTGAGCTCTAAGCGTTTCGGAGCTATACCAGCAGCTGTGAGTTCATATTCAGTGCGTTGGGTAGTTCTCTCTAACATGGCTAAAGACACTGGGGACGGTGGTGGTGCACCGTTGACGGCAATAGGTGAGTCAGGAGCAGGCGACACTCTTGGCGCTCGGAAACTCTTCCGCATAAAATCTTCACGAGTCAATTTCCTTTCCATTTTAGATTATAAACATTATATTTCAAAAAAATTAAATCACTATAAATGTTCCAACAGCCCATTCGCTTTATTTATCAAGTTTATCACGCACGATAACACTATTCACTATACTTATCTAATAATTCATCGTTTCGATATAAATCTGAAATTAAAATAACTAATGAGTGGCTGCAATGCGTCGATGTAGTACATTTAAATTAGCGAAAAAATATTTTAAATGATTATAACACATATACAAGTATCAATAACGATGATACACTCTCTACAAATAACGTGAATCGGTTACTAACTGAGCCTAGTAAGATATTGACATCAATTATAGACCCAAAAATAAATAATAGAATTCCAGTATTTAGAAAGAACAAGTAAGAAAAAATAACTCATATATTTAAAAAAATGACAAAAAACATTAAACATAGCGCTAATTGAAGACTATGTAAGACTCAAAGTAACATCAGATATTAAAAAAAGGAAACAAAAACAAAGTCTCGATTTTACCATAACAAATATATAACCGATTAGATTTGTCTGCCGGAACAAATCGTGAGAGATAAGGACGTATTACTTTACTTGTACACCTACTTACATGAATACAATACACGGATTATTTGTAGAACATTCTATTGTCTGTAAATATACAGAGAAGATCTTCACAATTGTTACAAAATTCGAATATGGACAAGGTAAACAGAAGAAATTATGTTATAAACTCAAATAACCTACATTTTTATTAAAACGGAAAAGGAAGCATAGCTCCAAATGTGATCCGAATCCTAAAGGGGTTTTTTTTATCTCTAAAACTCATTTTTATTGATAAACTCAACTCAGGGGCAGTTAATTACCGAATATACGAGAAAAAATTAACATTATAAAATAATAATTGTACTGCTTTGAATATAATGTGAACTTGTCATCTTTATAAAGAAGACCACAGAGTCTGTTCACCTAAACAAAATTAAACTATTTATAATAAGCACACGCAATAACTAAAACCTATTATTACTATCAATAAACGACGACTGACGTCAACCGAAAGTGATAAATTATTAACGTAAATTTGAATCGATTCCGAGGTAAATTCGATCGAAGACTCAGCAGCCGAGTATCTGTAAAGAGACAAACAAAACTTTTAATGGGGGCGATAACCAATACCGTTCACCGTTCACCCCAATATATAATAGCTGCACACAAAGCCGCCTAAACACCTGAAAAAGATACACAGACCGTCACACTTGTACAAACAAACATACAAAAAGCGACACGTAATGACAACACACTTGACTTATCCAGAGGTAGAATAGAAACAACACCGCGTTATCACCGCTGGTTGTAAAGTTATGTCTAATATTTACCAGATTTATATATGTGGTAACAGTTTTATAACATTTTTATTATCTAACCAAAACGATCGACATGTCAACATTGTTTGGAGGTTATGAAACTTCATTCACGAGACCATATGGTTTGCTGATGGTATCGAGGTCGATAGAATCAATAAGTATTTTTGTGTTTGCAATATTATTTTCATTTATTTACAACATAATTTTCATATACTATCTTATAGAATCAAATCATAGTCTATCTTACAGAATAAAAAGATTAATGTTATTACAAAACAATTATATAAATCACATCATATTTAATAATATAACTTTCCAAACACCGGTTTAATCGCAACGTAATAGCTTTCTCCTGGTGTATCAAACTTTGACATCAACTCAAATGATAAGAGTGACTAATTACAGTCAACCAAGTTGATAAAATAAATAAAGAAAACTCTTTATAATTAAAAGTTCAGCGAATCGAGATAACACAACGAGATTTAAATTATGAAGTAAAAGTTTTAAAAAGTGGAACGAGAGATATTATATTATAATTTGATTTGAAAGAAGCTACTTGTTTTTTATGAACATTATATTATACACAAGCAGCATATTGATATTACAGCTAGGATATTTTACTTATATATAGTAACGTTAGCACCTCCACGTTAAACGTGGCATCAACATAAATAGATTTCGTTTGTTTTGTTTTATTGTTTCAGTACCCACGTGAAGATTATTCAACAATCAAAATACGTTAATTCGGTAAATCGTGCGCATTTAGCTAATGTATATATAGACGTCCCGAAATAGAGGCTCACGTGTGAATGAATTATAAATAATAATATCGACTCAGTTCAGGGCTGTCAAAGCATTGCTCATAAGAAAATAAAAGAAATCAAAATAGCTAATATTTTAAGCCTTAATTATTAAATTATCAATATGAACAATATTATAGGTAAATAAATAACAACTTAAAAATAAGTAGGTATTAGGTATTTTGTGTTAGAAGATTTCTATGTGTACAAAATACTTATCTATTTAATTTAAAATTATTAAATATCTCATAATACACATTCTCTAATGAGTAATCAATAAAATGTATAAATACTGAAACGATGGCCTCAGTTCTAATATTGGACTTATTTAATTGAGTTCGCGTGACTTTCGTTTACGGAAATCGTTGGGTTAATTTATACATTAATATTTCTTTTGGAAAGGTCAAGGTTGACCTTTAAGAGTTTGGGGTTACTCTAAGGTGAACATTAAGAAAAATAATCGGTAACCAGTGAAAGTCGTGTATATTTATTAAAAATACAATTAATATTCTAAGTTATGTTTTTTTTCTAATATAATTTTTATTAGGTATTCCAAGTTATATATTACAAATAAACTTGTTATATATAACTTGGAAGCCCTGGAGACTGTCTCATATATTCTGAACTACTGGTAATTCAAACCTCTTTGGACAGAGCAACATGAGACGTTTGCGGTCAAAGCGACCTCTATACAACGACTAGCGTCGTACATTTTATGCTGTATTCGCACACAGCTGTCGCAAATTTCTTTAATGTGGAACGTGAATATTAACATAAAATTTTATTCTTATTTTGCTAGTTATTTCTATTCATATATTCCATACTATCAACCAAATACCGTAGACAATTAAAATAATCTAAAGTCTGTAAATAATGCTAAGTAAATGATAAAATAATTATATCAGTAACACGTGATGCAAAATAAAAAAAAAAGAATATTGGACTAAAGTAAC
>DWAN01000831.1:0-20560 GCA_018230445.1 Heliconius hewitsoni
AAATGGAAATATACATTTAAGTAAATATTTCATCTCCTCGAGTGGGGTTCGAACCACAGCCAGCCGGTTTTACAGTCACACTTTATGCCGCTGCGCCACGACTGGTCTCAATTTTTTAAATATTTCTCTTAAAATATATTTGTTGTTTATTATTTAGTTAACATAGACAATATATATGATGTGGACATTTAACACACCTTTGGGTATATGTATTCTGTGCATTTAACTTGTCCTTAGAATGTCATATTGACGTTTTATTTACCACGCGAGGGCGTTGAAACTCAATAACGTTTGGCGCACGTGAATTTATAGTTGAGTAAATAAAAAAATACATTTACTTTATATTCGAAAAAATGCCAACACCTGATAAAATATTGTTGAGGAAAATTAAAAAACGAGAAAAGAAAAAGCTTAAACTTATTTCACAAAAGACAAATGGCGCACAAGAAAATAATTCAGGTAACCTCCACAACTTTCATTCGTAATATTATTTTACAATTTTTTATGTATTTTTTTACGGTATATAGTACATCTAATTTACTGTAACTATTTCTAAATAGATATTGAAGAGACTAGTGATGACAATGTAGCAATTGATGCAAAGAAAAGAGAAAATGAAGAAAGCACAGTTCCAGTACCAAAAAGTAAGCATAAAAGTTACTTAAGTTGTAATTGAAGCTTGAACTTAGAATATTTTATTATTTAACGAAATTATTGTCATTTAATTTATTTTATAGAAAAGAAAAAGGTACAGAAAGTGACACCTGAAAATGAACCAGAAATAAAAGAAGAACTACCAGAAAGTGATCAAGATGTAGAAAATAATATTGATAATGATACAAAGAATGGAGATGAAGCCCAATGTAAGTTTTAGTGGAAAATGCCTGTCTGGCAAAATTATTTTTGTTATGAAGTGATTTCAATATTTCTTATTTAGCCAAGCTACACAAATATTATAGTGTTATGTTTTCTATACCATTAACATTTTATATTTTCTATGTGAAAAATGTTTTCTATTTTCCAATTACTTATAATTATGTACATATGTGATATTTATTATTACAGTACCAGGATCAAGTTTGTGCTTAGGAATTCTATCAGACCAGAAATTTTCTGCACTTGAAGGAAAGGTGTGTGAAGCTACACTTATGGGTGTAAAAGATATGGGATTTACAACAATGACAGAAATACAGGCAAAAGCCATACCACCTTTACTAGAGGGCAGGGATCTTGTTGGTGCTGCAAGGACTGGCTCCGGAAAAACACTTGCCTTTCTTATACCAGCCATTGATTTAATATACAAGTTGAAATTCAAGCCCAGAAATGGTGAGACATAAAAAAAATGTTATATGATTGTTTATGCATTAAATAAAAAATATATATTGTAATGAATACATTAGGCATATTCAGACCTTACTACCATTTTAGCATAACCAAAAAATATTGAATATCTTAATTACAGTTTAACTTAAAATAACAACTTAGTGTAGATAAATGTGTGGTGATGCGCGCTAGTGTATACATGCAATGAGAATGGATGTGGAAGAGGCTATTTGCTGGTAGCTTTTATACCTCAAACTGTGACATTGTTGTCAAAAGCAAAGACAATACTAGGTTCACCATATTTTGAGCCAATAATTTTCTTTAAAGCCTGTTTGTGACTTTATATCCCACACTAAAATTACAAAAAAATCTGTTGAATACCAATGAATTCTCACATAAAAACTGTTAATTTGTGGTTGGAACTCAGCCACAACAAACTTCCATAGTTAAATCTAATTCACATTTTTACTTTGAGTTTTGCAAGTATCATAGAAATGTTGCAGCAGGCAGTGACTCTAAAAGAGGTTTATGAAAAAAAAAGGTTTCAGAAGACTCTAGGTCTCTAAGTTCTGTACTAAACATAGCTTCTATTTTTTTTTGGTTTAAATGTTACATTTTTTTTCACAACTTTATTTTTAATGTAATCATTACAGTATATAAAAATTAAATTTTATATTAAATCTTCATATGATGATACAAAAGGCGAATGTGAAAAATGGACACCATACTGTTCATACTGGGACAAAAATGTATTGAACTCCAGTTACAACTGTTGAGACATACATTTTTGTTACAATATTAACAAAAGTATGGTAAGTCTAGAGTTTTTTTATGAACACAGAATGGATATCTGATATATTTTTTAAATATATTTTTTTATTAGTTTAATACAAAGATTTACTACATAGCAATTTTTTTATAGGAACTGGTGTTATAATATTATCACCCACAAGAGAACTGTCAATGCAAACATTTGGTGTTTTGATGGAGTTAATGAAATACCATCATCATACATATGGATTGGTAATGGGAGGCGCTAACAGAAGTACTGAGGCACAGAAATTGTCAAAAGGTTTGTTAAAATAATAAAATTAATTAATTATATACTTGGTAATATATTTATCTTAAGAAAATATTAGAGTTGCTGAGTGCATGCACATTTGTGGAACAGTGTCCTATATGAATCCAAAGCCAAAAGTTGTCATGGTGCTGAGTTCTATCATTTGACATGCAATGTTTCAAATTCTGGTGAAAACGAGATATGGGGTGTCTTGATACTAATTACTAGGTTTTTGCTGCCTTCTTTTTTATATGTGGGATATTGTGTGTAGCTATACTTTATGCTATACTAAACTGAACATTGTATATAACATTACATAATTTTCAATAAAAATAATAAAGGTTCCTACATTTTATTTAGCTATATGATAAAAATTTACATTAATTATTATTATTTTAAATATCAAAATATTTTTTAGTATTATGAAGCATTATACATATAGCAGAGTTTTGTTAAATCACTCTATTTCCCAGGCACCAACCACTTTTTAAGACATTGAATGTTGAATTGTCAACTTTGTGTAATTACTGAAGCAAAGAAATAACTCATTTATAGATATACTTCGTTTATATTAATAACAGTTATATAAGAAGCGAACCCACAACTACATCATAATATATATTTTTTTACAGGCATCAATATATTAGTTGCTACCCCAGGTCGACTATTGGACCATTTACAAAATACACCAGATTTTCTATATAAAAATTTACAATGCTTAGTTATTGATGAGGCTGACAGGATATTGGAAATAGGTTTTGAGGAGGAAGTTAAGCAGATTATAAGATTATTGCCAAGTAAGATTGTTTTTTTTTTTCACTACTTAATGTATAAGATTTTACATTTTTTTAAATTATTTACTATGTATATCTTTTACTATTATATTATTTAATGAGCCAGATGAGCTGTGCCCACTGCAGAAATTTTCGTAACAAAAGTTAAGACAGAAAAATAAAAAAATAAAATTTTACACAAAAAGATCAATCAAAGTCAGTCAGCAGAGTTTCAAAATTTCTATACCACATTGCATTTGAATAAAAAAAATAATAAAATCTACAAATAATGTCAAAAATGTTCTATATTGAAAATTAGACAGTAAAACTACTTCTATCCCATTATACTAAGGCTATCCCTTACAAATATCCCTAGATAATTAAATTACATTTGTCGTTTGTTAAAATGTTTACAGAACGCCGTCAAACAATGTTGTTCAGTGCGACACAAACAAAAAAAACTGAATCACTTACTGCGTTAGCTGTTAAACATGAACCTGTATACGTGGGAGTGGACGACCACAGGGAACAAGCTACAGTGGACTCTTTGGAACAAGGGTGAGATTTATATTTTCATGTATGCTACAGTACAGCCTCAGAAGAACTTTATGAACTATACAAACGAAGGACGCGGAACGCCTAGAATGCGTATTTTAGATACCTACCTTTAAATGTTTAAAAAAATTATATGATTTCAAAAAAAGATTATTCTTTATTGTGTATTCTTTTCATTAACATTCTCTTAACGGGCGGAGACAATTTTCTTTCGGCAGTTTCCGCTGAATTTCTTCTTCGAAATTCCTCTTCCCTAATATAACTATGCTATAACATATATATGTATTTTTTAGATATATAGTTTGCCCTTCAGAAAAACGTATGATGGTTCTATTTACATTCCTAAAGAAGAACAGAAAAAAGAAGGTCATGGTGTTCCTATCAACGTGTATGTCTGTGAAGTACCACCATGAACTTTTCAATTATATCGATCTGCCTGTCATGTCTATACATGTAAGTAATCATTATTTTCTATTACTATAAACATGAGGCCAGTCGTGGCGCAGGCTCACAAGCGTGCAACTATAAACGCGATGGGTTATGGATTCAATTCCCATTCAAGGACATCTTATTTCCTGGTTCTGGTAACGAGGCAAAGCGCGGCGTTGAGTTTCGTTACTCTACACGCAATGCCTCCAGACTCGGCGGAAAGGTGATTTCAATGTGAAGCTATTAAGAAATAATAAATATTTCTGCCGTCATGGCGCTGCGGTATAGATGCCAAAGTAGTGGATTCGATTCCTACCTAAGGAAATGGATTACAAAGCGCAGCGTTGAGTTCCGCCACTCAAATGCAATATCCCGAAAATTTAAAAAAAAAATAGGGAACAGAGTATCTTAACACTCAATTCCCTGTCGCTATAGGATTATACCTATTAAAATAATAATTCCAGGGTAAACAACAACAAGCGAAACGAACTACTACATTCTTTCAATTCTGCAACGCCGAGAGCGGCATACTGTTGTGTACCGACGTTGCTGCGCGAGGACTCGACATACCGGCAGTGGACTGGATTGTACAGTACGACCCGCCAGATGATCCCAAGGTAATTTGTGACGTATTTATTTAAATATTAATAATAATAACTTTTTTTCCAGCCCATTTATTGATTTATTCTTCATTGCACAAAAATTTGCAATAGGCGAGCTTAATGGTAAACAGCCTACTTAATGGCCTGACAAAAATACATGAGTGCCATCTTTATAGCCTTATTTACCAAGAGTTAAGAACAATATGAAAGGTTTTTGATTTATGAAATTATTGCTTATTTTATTGTCATATCGTCGGTTTATGTTATGTACTTTTTTTAAATACAAAATCAAATCCATTCGAAATTGTAAGAACCCTCTGATAATACACCCATGGTTTTTAAGTTTTGTTTCCCAAAAATATGCTTAATAGATTATTAGCAAGTTTACGTTACATCATAGTATAATATGTTTTATCATATTTAGTAATCAAGCTTAAAAGAAAATTAAAGTAATAAATTTGTTTTTTATTTATAATTTGAAAAATCTTCTGTTTTTAGGAATATATTCACAGAGTAGGCAGAACTGCAAGAGGTCTCGGTACAAGTGGACACGCCTTGTTATTCCTTCGACCAGAAGAGCTGGGCTTCCTCAGATACTTGAAACAGTCCAAAGTAACATTGAATGAATTTGAATTCTCATGGAACAAAGTCGCTGATATACAACTCCAGGTACTTTTTGGTCTGTTGTTAGTTTTAACATTGTCTGTGTGATTTTAAACTTATGGAATTGAATTATATTCAGTTTTTTTTAACGTCACGCTATATTCAACATTATAGTACATTGTGTTGCATGGCAGAACTCAACGTCGTATTTTGTCTTGATACCAGAGGGAGCAAATGAAAATAATTAATTGCCCCGAATGGGAATCGAACCAACAACTATAGCGTTTTTAGTAAGAAGCTGAGCCACTGCGTCACTACGGCCTTATATTTTAACTAGCATGTTTCTCATAAAACAAACTCTCATTGCAGTTGGAAAAATTAATATCAAGAAACTATTTCCTCAATCAATCAGCCAAAGAAGCATTTAAAAGTTATCTCCGAGCATATGACTCTCACCATCTCAAGACTATATTTGACATAGACACTATTGACTTGGCTAAAGTATCAAAATCGTTTGGTTTTACTGTACCACCTGCGGTAGAACTGAAAGTGGCAAGTAAAGGTCCCGTACAAAAGAGAAAGGGTGGAGGTGGCTTTGGTTACTTCAAAACATTGAATAAACCTCAACACAAGAAAGATGAAAAAACAAAAATATACAGGCAGAAGGGAAACAATAAGCGCACTGTGAGCTGAAATTGTTAAATATAGTCAGTTTAGATTACAGATATATATTTTTTAAATTTCTCGTCCAATTGATTATTTTTATTATAAAAAAATACCATTAATTTACATTTTCATAGATTAGCATTGTTTTGTCAAATCAAATAAATAAATTAACAAGCAAGAAATATATAATAAAATAAAATAAATATCTGTTCAATAACAAAAAAATAAAAGAATACAATTTACGTCACTTATAACACGTCTGGAAGGATAATATTTTGTGTACTCTGTTTATGTTATTGTAATGTAGTATTTAAGTTTTATATTATAATAAAACAACAGTGATTTTATATTTAGTTTTATTTAAAATAAAAATATAGAACAAATTCTTCATTTTGTTACTTTGTTTTTGCTTTTCTTAGAATTTACTGTGATATTTTTATTAAGAAAGATTATTTGAGTGTTTTTAATAGATGTATACAAGATACGCAAGTATATCTTAGCAATAAATAACTATACTGATGTTCTGGGCATCAATGGAATAAATAAATAAATCCGCTTCACGCTGTATCTCGCACACAGCACACTAAGTACTCTCTGCCAGGGTAGGCAGAGAGTACCTAGTGTTAAGACACTCCGTTCTCCACTTTTCGTCGTATTCTGGAAGCATTGCGTGTTGAGTGGCAGAACTCAACGCCGCGCTTTGCCTCGACACCAGAGCGAAGAAATAGAAATGGAATGGAAAGTTAAATAAATATATCAACTCTTCGAGTGGGGAACGAACCCGCAACCAGTCTATATTACAGTCACACTGCGCCACGACTAGTGTCAATTGAATCTTACTTTGACTATTAGCTATGGACAAAAAAATATATTTTTAATTTAAAATCTCACTGGATTCGGAATTATCACTACAACATTAAACAAGTATATATAGCATTAATTGATCACATGTAACTAAAGATTTAAAAGGATACAAAAGTCAACATGGGGTTGCTCCAAAAATCCAAACGCTTTGGCAGCCATTTTTAAATCCAGCGTCTTTATGTTGAACACTTTGTTTAGGGGATGTTTATTATAACAACGTAAATACGAAAGATATGCTTTTCGAGCGAGAACTTTCATGGTGCCATCTTGATCTATAAGATTTTGTAACTAAAATATAAATAATATTGTTTCTCATTTTTAATATTTTTAAAGTGTTATTCCACACTTAGGAAAGAAAAATACTTATTAAGAATATGTATAAATATTTGAACGTGGCGAGACTCGAACCCGCGCCTCCTGGAAACCGACCATGCGCTTCTGACGACTAAGCCATACGTTCTCATCGTAAATAAGTTACAACAAGCGTATAAAAATTTCGACGAAGCTTGATAAGATAGAATTTTTGATATTAATATTCTATTTGATAAAGGAGTTCATCGACCCTATTTAATAATAACAAAATATATATATATATATTGTCTTATGAGGCATTCGTGATGCAACACCTCACTATAAGCACAATTGTTGTGGGTTCAATTTCCCCTTGAGCGTTAATTATTTTCAATTCATCGCTCTGGTAAGAGGGACAACGCGGCGTGGAGTAGAGTATTGAGTAGAAAGTAGGAAATGGAGTGTCTTAAAACTAGGTTCCCTGTATCTACTCTTCTCTATGGTTCATAATGGAAGCTAAAAAATAAATATATAAATGTAAAAAACACACCATTCTCTGTATATCATCAGCTGGATCGCCAAAATTATATTTGTCTAAATAAACTTTCTCTCGTCGCAAGAATTCAATGAATTGTTCCTCTTCGGGCCTCAGTAGTAACACTGCATTACCGTTGTTATTAAGTCCTCTGGCCGTTCGTCCCACTCTATGTATATACTCCTGCAAATATAATTTATATATATGTTATAAATTTAACGGAAAGTGAGCTGAGTGAGTGAACGGAAAGTTTCCTCTGCCTAACCTGTTATATGTAGGAAAGAGCGTGAAGGTAAACATAAATAAAAAATATTTACCTACCCTCATATCAGTAGGCGGGTCATATTGCACGATCCAATCTACGGATGGTATGTCCAACCCTCTCGCAGCCACATCTGTGCAGAATAGGGCCCCTTTATCCATTTTAAGGAACTTTTGATACGCTTCTTTTCTTCTTGGTTGACTTTGTTTGCCCTAAAATAAAATAAGATGTGTAATGTTTTATATTATAGCCATTTATCAAGCTATATTTTTCTAATATTCAATATATATCTATACGTACACATTTAATGATAAATCTAATATACATTTTTTATTGCGAGAAATTCGAACGTCAAGACACTCTGCTAATAAGTTGCGGAATCCAATACCATACATTATCTTTATAGAATAAGGAAATTAATATAATTTACATTTAATAAAAATAGTTAAAATAACTGTTTTTTTTATTTTTTTATTAACAAAATATATTATTAATTTTAAAAAAAGTATTTTTAGGGTTCTATACCTCGAAAGGATAAAACGGAACCCTCATAGTCACTGTTGTCCGTTCGTCTGTCAAGATCATTTATCTCAAGATTGCATTGAATTTTCAAACTGAAATTAATATTAAATATTCTGGTATATAGTCCCTTAAATCACAGAAAAACATCAAGCTCCTAAGTCAACGCAATCAAAAGATACGAGCATTTATTCATCGATTTTGCCGTCTATTGAAATTTGCCGCGTAATCCAAACCTATAGTAGTGTACCTACAGTTATTAAATTTGGTATAAAATGAGAACTTACAATACAAATAAAAGAACAATCCGAAAATTGAAAATCTATGGGTATTTAGTAGAAAAAAGTCATAACAAACTTAAAAATGTACTTCATTTCGTACAAAATAACAGCATACATCCGCAAATTTAACTTTGTCAACTTTTACAAATTGTTCATATTTTATTTATAAAATCGACTCGCATACCTGGTACCTCTACTAAGCACAGAACTCCAGTAACTGATTACTTTGCATACAATTCTAAAATAGGTACGAAACACTCGGTATGCGAGTCTGACTCGCTTTTTTTGACCGGTTTTTTATTTAATTATATATATATACATTTCATATAACTTACATGTATACTGAAAACAAACGCTTTACAGTGCGTCTTAAATAATTCATAATGAAAATCAACAGATTTACATGAAGAGAAAAACACCATTACTTTCATTTTCTTACTTTTTTTGAGCATTTTGTACAACCAACAAATTCTGTTTTCGACTGGACAAATACAATATCTGAAAAAAGTTATGAAAATTTAATAAATAACATACAGTACAGCCGACGAGTTGTGGCCGCTCTAATGTTAAATTTTTTGAACTTTTTTCCTAAAAAAATAATCAAAAGGAAAAAATATCATAAAATCAAAGTTGCATCTACAGCTAGCGGCCACGACTCGTACACCTTACTGTATTGTCAAGTTTTGTGAAAAAAGAGGAGGGTGCGAGCTATAGGTGGAAAACTCTATAAAATCAATAATATTGAGTTAATTAGTAAGAAAAAGTAATAGATAGTTTATAACAGCCATAAGACAAACAATCAATCAATTAATCAAAATCTGAGTTTTGTAGTCTGTGAAAGTTACATTCTTCACATGGGGAACTTTGACATACAAAGAACCATTCATTAAAATGTGGTAATAATTATTCTTTTTATTAATCCAGGTAACATTTTTTCATGTTTTTATTAAATAATGGATTTAATTATTGTAATAGAACAATCATTCAGTGCAGTTTTGTTTTATATTACAAAAAAATGGACAATCAGTCTAGAGTGTTTGATATTTGTATACTATATATTTTTAAAACATGTTTCATAGAAAACTTTTAAACAAATTAAAAGAAAACAAGTGAAAATAATTTAAGCAAAGAAAAATATTGTAAGAAGTTTTGAGTAGAGTTCTTTTTTATAATCTTTTTATTTAAATTTTTTTTTTATATCTCTAAATACAAATAGTTACATACCCTTGTTGAAGACCATTTGCAGTTGTTTGCTTATTATCTATAACGGATATTAACTTGGGATTACTTTTTAATGCTAATTTAGCAAGATTTTTCACATGGTCATCTATTGTTGCACTAAATAAGCCTGTTTGCCTTTTTTCTGAAATTTTTTATATGAAGGATACAGTGTCAAGCTTGATAATAATTTGAGGATTCGCTGGAAGGTGTAGAAAGGAGGTGACTTTACGAGAATGGAGTGTCATAATACTACCTTGCTATATGTGTGAGATACAGTGTCAAGCTAAAAAAAAAAGAAACCTCACTTGGAATTTTTTTCATGATGCCTGTAAGATGTTTCTCAAATCCAGCCTCCAATAACTTATCAGCTTCATCTAGTATTAGACATTTTAAATTGTTATATTTGAAATTTGTTGTATTATCCAAATGGTCCAAAATACGTCCAGGTGTTCCAACCACTATATTTACACCTGTAAATGTATATTTTATATCAGCAACAGTTTTTTTTTATGAACAAAGAAACAGCAACCAAACATTGCTTAACAGGCAAGAGTACTTGACCTAAGCAGCTAAATGATGCAAGTTGAAATCCTTGTACACCTAAATTTTGTATCATTTAAACATACACATAAAAAAATTCAAATTCTTAGAAATATACATTTTTAAGTAGAGAATTTGTAAAAAAAACAGTTGTAATAAGCTTATAAAAAATTACAGACAGGTCAATAAAAAAGTAGATTATTTCAAACTCTGGTGTGATGTGTGTGTGGTGGGGAGTGAACTATTTACACAGATATAACAAATGTTCTACATGTATAAGAAAATATTTTCATATGATTGAACTTATTCAGTTATAGAATCTTAAAGTATTATAAAACTTAAAAAGAAATTTCATACCTTTTTGAAGACATGCCACCTCTTTTATTTTTTTTTCTCCCCCGATTGCCAAGCAAATAGTCAAACTGATATTAACAGTTATCTTCTTTAACACTTCATAAGTTTGAAGAGCTAATTCTCTTGTGGGTGATATTATGAAGCAACCAACACCTACAGAAAATTAAAGAGCACTGAATCTTTTTTGTGTAAGAAAATTATATTATAAGAGACACAACAATACAGCATCTTATATGACGGTTGTGGGTTCAATTCCCACTCAGGTTAACAAATTATTTTCATTTTTTATCTTTGCTGACAAGACAAAATGTACCATTAAGTTCCACGAGTCAACACATAATGTATTAGAAATTATATGGAAATTGGCGATTGAAGTGTTTTAAATCTAGGTTTCCTCCACCTACCCTAGTATATTATAATGGATTCAATGTAAAGCCTAAAGAAATAAATAAATTACCATCACTTCTTGTAAATCCTAAAGTAATTAATTTATCTACAACTGGTATTAAGAAAGCAAGTGTTTTTCCACTGCCAGTCTTTGCTGCTCCTATTATATCCTCTCCCAGCAACATATATGGTATAACTTTGGCTTGAATTGGTGTTGGTTTGTCAAAATTCATTGTTTGGAGGCATTTTAAGATCCGTCTATCTATTTTTCCTTCTAACATACTAAAGCTAAATTGTGTTTTTTCTTGAAGATCCATTCTTCATATAAAATATTAACAATATAATATACGAACTCAACAACAAAAATCTGATTATATTATTCAACTAATAGTAATAAATGTAAAATTAATAGATAATGCTTGAATTAAGCCTAATTGATTCTGTGAAATTACGATTTATTTACGATTTAAAAGAACCAATTACATATAATTAGTTCTTTTTATTTAAATGATTTCTTAGGTTATTTAGAACATTTATTTTGTTTATATTGATGTCACAGTGACAGTAATGACATTAATGATTAAGTTTTTGTTCTGTTTAGTTATTAGTTTATGACTTTTAGGAGTGCCAGTTAAGCATAGCTTACTTTGTCAACATAACGTAGAATGGAGACGACAAGATTGGTCAGTTAAATATAAGGTACATAAAGCAACATTTATTAGACTAAGTTAACGGTATCAAAAAAAGAGTTGAATTAAATAAATCATCACTTAACAAAAGTGATGTCAAAAAGTTTGTACAGTAAAGCTACATAAACATAAAGTATTACTTAAATCTACGTATTTGTATAAACTATGATGAATGTATACTTATTTGTACAAATGGAATTTAACACAATCATTAAAAAACTCTTAAGCAACCGGCCTGATTTTCTGAGGGAGTACAGTATAGATACAGCTAAATTTAATTTAGGACTAGAAAAAAGGATACGAAACGCAAAAGGTTGTGCTCTGTTCTGATCTTTGCGAATAGTATCCTAAATATTCTATTTGTGTTACCGAGTCGATATGATATGGGTACTTTGAAATACTTCTGTCTCAACCATAAAGGAAAAGTATCCCTAGCTCTTTTGTTGTGTCGTGGGTGGTGGTGATTAGTTACCATCGAATACCCACACGCTCGTTTGTCTTGTCTGTTCTATAAAAACCGGCCAAAAGTACTTGGACTCGTCTATGCAGGGTTCCGAAGCAGCAAAACATACATTATCACCACCACAATTTTATTATTTTAATATTCTATAAGCTATGAAATCAATTTTGTTAAAGTCAATTTTCATTGTATATCCCTTTTTTTGACAATTTTTCCATTCCTAGTTCAAAAGTCATTGAGGCCGTTGGGACATATTTTTACTTCTCTACAAGCGAGTACAAAATATTGGCGTAATCAAAAAATCTTTTTAGGAACCTCCATATTTATTAGAAATATCTATTTTATGATACGGGATTATCACTCTTTTTTTTCATCCCTCAGTTTTATGTATGCAGTGCTACTGCTATAGGCCAGTCGTGGTGCAGAGGCACAAAGTGTGACAGTAAAATTGACTGGTTGTGGGTTCGATCCTCACTTGAGGAAATGAAATATGTATCTATAGTTTTTTTTGTGTTGTGTTAAAATGTTATTCTACACATAGGAAAGAAAAATACTTTATTCACACTTAGAAAAAAAATACCGGTCCTGGATCACAGCGCCTGGTCGGTTTCCAGGGGGCGCGGGTTCAAGTCCTGCTACGTTCAAATTTTTATACGTTTTCTAAATAAGTATGTATCTATAGTCTCTGAGCAATGTTTTTATGGAAAAAGACAAGGCAAACGAGGTAAGGGTCATCTGATAAAAAATGATTACCGCCACCCATGACCCCGGGACGCCAAGCCCCAGAAGGGCTACAAGTACGTTACCGGCCTTTGAGGTTGAGATATACGCGCTTTTTGAAGGTATCCGAGTCGTATCAAACTAGAATCACTGCCACTGGTATGCCATTTCAGAATTGCGTGGCGTGTGTAGTATCTAGTAC
Source organism: Heliconius hewitsoni (assembly GCA_018230445.1). Taxonomy (NCBI): domain Eukaryota; kingdom Metazoa; phylum Arthropoda; class Insecta; order Lepidoptera; family Nymphalidae; genus Heliconius; species Heliconius hewitsoni. Next base: position 13,337 of record DWAN01000831.1, read on the forward strand.
CTCATATCCAGATGGTGTGGATGATACTTGAAATTGTGAGGTACTGTGCAGTTAGAAAATTCGGCGGTAAATAACAGATAAAACAGTTTCTCAGAATATTCCCATGCTTTGATGATAAATGTGGTAGAGAAAACAAAACGAGGAGACGTCTCTACGCAAAACCAATGTGTAAAGCCTTTCCCAGATCATTGGGTCTCCAACGATTCGAACGGCTCCGCGTTGCTTGCGATCAAAAGGGTCAGGCTGATTCTGGGGTCCACCAGCCCAGAGATGAGAACAGTATTTCATATGAGGCCGAACCTGGGCCTTATACAAGGCCAATCGGTGTTTTAGCTTAGCTAAAACATCTATAAGGAGAATATTTCGGAAGATTGACAATATGACAAATTAGGTTTATTTTGTGGTTAACGCGCAAAGTTTGTCTTTTTGGGGTCAAAAAAGCTGTACGGCCGGAGTCAAAACGTCCGCTGTGGTGCATGCTACTGTTGCATGATGATCATCTGCATAGTAATGAATTCTAGAATACTCTAACATATCATAACATTTGGGATAGAACGTGAATCATAACATTTGGGATAGGACGTGAAGCTCAAAAAAAAAATTTTATAATAGTCTAATCGATTAAAACGATACCTAAATTTGCTACATTCTTATCCAAGTAACAGACATCGTACCGTACGATTCGATAAACCATGAATATTAATACGTAAAATGGAATGGATTATAAGGCTAATGTGCTGGAGTCTACATAAAATTTTCATGATAACTTCATGAGAATGTCATTCGGTCATCGTCAGCGGTCGGTTGTCACTTTTCTACACGTTCTATTTATCAAGTTATATTTCACAATTTTCAATAGTCAGCGCACGAAGAGTGGTTGAATCTAATCATGATTTATTCTGGTTGGATCAAGCAATTCCAAGTCTTCATATTAATTGTAGTTTCTTGTGCTATTTCCGTTCAAACTGAGGTTCCCAGACCTCGCGGCGTTTCTTTATCTAAAGCGTCGTTATATTCGCCGACTAAAGATTTTACCTGTTTTGATGGAACCAGTACAATACCTTTTAGTTATGTAAATGATGACTATTGCGACTGCTTCGATGGAAGTGACGAGCCGGGTACATCTGCGTGTTTAAATGGAGTTTTTCACTGTACAAATGCTGGGCATAGGCCGCAAAACATTCCAAGTTCTCGAGTTAATGATGGAGTTTGTGACTGTTGTGATGGTACGGATGAATACGCTGCTTCAGAGACCTGCTCAAATAATTGCGAGGAATTAGGTAGAGAAGCCAGAGCTAAAGCTCAACATTTAGCAGATTTACATAAAGCTGGAAACTATATAAGGTTGGAGCTCATTGAAAAGGGAAATAAAAAACGTAATGAAATGGCTGAACAGCTGTCCCAATTAGAAAAAGATCGAGATGATGCCCAAAAAATCAAAGAAGAGAAAGAACTTCTCAAAAATGACTTAGAAGCGAAAGAAAATGATGCGCTTAAAATATATAGAGAGGCAGAGGAAAAAGAAAGACAAAGAAAAGCAGAAATTGAGCGTGAACAGCAAGAAAAAGAAGCTAGTGACCACTTTGTTCGATTTGACTCTAATGGTGATGGCTCATTATCTATTGATGAAATTAAAGTTGCAAATGTATTTGATAAAAATAAAGATGGAGAAGTAGACCAAGATGAAATCCAATATTTCTTTAGTGATAAAGAAAGTGTAACAATGGAAGATTTTGTATCAACTACTTGGCCTCTATTAAAACCTTTATTGATGATGGAACAAGGAATGTTCCGTCCTGCAGAACCAGAAGAAGATGCAGATGAATCTGATGTAGAGGAAATTCAAAAAGTTGAAGACGTGGAAGACTTAGGCACTGAAGATGACAATGTTGATGATGCCTTACCAGAAGAAACTGAGGATCTTGATTTGGAAACTGATGACACAAAATCATATGATGATGAAACTCAAAATTTAATAAAAGAAGCAACAGAAGCCCGCCGTCAATTTACAGACGCTGAACGCACTGTGAGGGAAATCGAATCAAACATCAAAAATTTCCAAGAAAACCTTGAAAAAGATTATGGGTTACAGCAAGAGTATGCTACTTTAGATGGGGAGTGTCTTGAGTATGAAGATAAAGAATATGTTTATAGACTTTGTCTATTCCAGAAAGTTACACAAAAATCTAAGAATGGAGGTATGGAAGTTGGTCTAGGAAATTGGGGAGAATGGGCTGGTGAAGAAGGTGACAAGTATTCTGTCATGAAGTATACAAATGGAATAGCCTGCTGGAACGGGCCAAATCGCATGACAATAGTCAATATTAAATGTGGTTTAGAACCTAAAATAACATCAGTAACTGAACCATACCGTTGTGAATACAAAATAGACTTAGATACACCAGCTGCATGTGATGATTCAAATTATGCAAACCAGCAGTCATCACATGATGAGCTGTGATAAAGTTAAATCTTTATGCATGTGATGTGTATTAAAAATATTAGGATAGATCACTCATTTCACTATCTGTCACAATAAGTTAAAATGAAATGTAGTCTGGTCAATCCTGTGGTCCTTTTTTTGTAAAATTAGTTTTTACTAGCGAAGAAATATAAATACTATTTGATATATTTATAGTATTTGTCTATTTATAATATTGTGGTAAATACGCAGTTAGAATATGATCAATAAACTTTCACTCACAGATGCATTTATCATACTTTTCATTTTTACTTAAGAATAATCTTATTTATTAAATTTTAATCAATCTTTTGTATTTAAGACTGACCTAAATAACATTATTGTATTACACATTCCTTAAATATAGTGAGGCTGTTGATCAAACTGGTAAATCATGATTGTAAACAAATCAGTTTAAGCAATTAATAAAATATTGTTTTTGGTTATATAAGTGATTATTGTTTAATAAATTATTTTTCCTGATTTATTATTTTAAATAAATACATTAAGTCATGTTATAATTGTCATGTTATTCATAAATTGCATAGATTTATAACTATTAACTACTCCATTTCTCTGCTTAAACAACAAACTACTTCATTTCTCAGTTTTTAATGTTTACATTACAAGCAGTTCTCAAAATTCATAATTGTTAGAGTTGCTCAAAAATTAAAATATAGTAGGGACTTCGTGTTGAAATGTTATTGGCTAAAACTGACGTTTTCTGTATAATATTTTTTATTATCTGTATTGGTTGTCAAAGCAGGACGCTGAACCTAATGCTACCGATGTGTTAAAATATTGGTTCCTTGTGATAATTCGTTTATCTTAATGCTTAATATTTAATAATATATGATTCATAGAGTGAATACATTAAGTATTTTAAAGAATTTAGTTTAGGAATTTAAAAATTCATATACATAAAAATGGATACAATATTAGAACAGCAACGAAGTTATCACGAAGAAAGAGAACGTACTATGGATGCAATGGTTAAGGAAATTTTACATAAAAAGACCGGGGTATGATAGAGCCGTATATATTCTATGTTTTTCATTCCTTTACTTTCAGTATTAACATGTAATTTTTAATATTTACTATCCGTTATGAAATATAACCTTAAAATATTTTTAGCACAGAGAAACTATCAACGCAGATCATCGGCTCAAAAATTTACATGACGTAAGTTCTATCTCATAATTAAAATATTCAATAATTCTTCAAATCAGAAAAATATAACTTATAAGTTCTTTCAGAGGTACATTGAATCTACGATTAGACTAAAAGAATTGTATGAAGATAAAGATGGGTTGCGTAAAGAAGAAATCGCTGCATTATCAGGACCAAATGAGTTTCAAGAGTTTTATGCGAGACTTAAGCAAATTAAAGAGTTTCATAGAAAACACCCTAATGAAGTTAGTTTTTATTTATTTCAAAAAATTTTTTTTTATCAGCTTAACACTGTATCCCGCACACAGCAGGGTAGACAGAGGAAACCAAGTATTAAAACACACCATTTTTCATTTTCCGACGAAATCATTGCGTGTTGAGTGGTGGACCTCAACACCGTGCTTTGCCTCAATACCAGAGCGAAGAAATGGAAATGTACATAAAATAAATAAATCAATCAATGTACATTTAAATAAATATTTCCTCAAGTGGAATTGAACCCACAACCAGTTGATTTTACAGTTACACTTTGTGTCCTTGCACCACATCTGGCCTCAGATTTATTTCAATACTCACATTACCTTAATTGACTATTAGTTATTTATATAATATTTTTTTTTAATTTTAAAAGATCTGCGTGCCAATGTCAGTGGAATTTGAAGAAATTGCTAAAATTAGAGAGAATCCTTCTGAAGATTATACAAGTGGGTTATGTTTGTGATATATTATTTTATTATTGTAAAGAAATTAAAACTTATTATGATAAAAATAAAGCCATTACGCTTCATTAGGACTTGTCTATCTTGTACAATGGTAAATTTTGCCACTCAACATGCAATGTATGGCATTTGTGTAGAAAGTAAAGAATGGAATTTCTTGTTTTACTTCAACATGACATGTCTTGGTCTTGGCTTTTATTGCCAGAGTCTGCCTTCAGACTTAATGCACTTGGCACTTGTGATCAGCCCATTGGCTTTCATGTCCTACATCACAACATCCAGTCACCACTTCTTTTGGTGTAAGAGGAGTCTAGGCAATGCTCTTGGAGCTTTTCTCAGTTCAAGTCAGAAACTCCATAACTACTTTGAAATTAATATGTGGCATATTCAGTATATCAAGTCTAGTTTCTTACCTATGAAGTACGAAAAGGGGAAAAAAAATTGAGAGTTTGAATTTATAAAGCATTATTAACATTCTGTTTTATATTTTAGCACCTGTGGAATTTACAGACGAAGAGGGTTATGGCAAATATTTAGATCTCCATGAGTGCTATGAAAAATATATCAATTTAAAGGGTATTGAGGTAAGATTTAGATTATAATTTTTGTGTAGTAAAAGCTTACTTGTCTCAAGTGAATTATGTTGAAATAGCCACAACAATGTTATAGAAGTGATTTAATAGAATTTTTGGCTGAAATTTGTGTTTTTGATAGAAATCAAACTATTGTACTAATAATTATACAATTTTTCAGAAAGTCGATTACATAACATACTTAAGTATATTTGATCACTTATTCGATATCCCAAGAGAAAGGAAAAATAGTGAATACAGAAACTATATAAGGGCATTACTTACATATTTAAAGGATTTTGTTAATAGAGTTAAACCATTGCAAGACCAAGCACAGGAAATGGCTTTAGCTCACCAGGAATTTATAAAACAGTGGGAGGTGGGAAGTTTTCCTGGATGGCCGGTATGTGAATAATATTGCAAATAATATATTTTTTGTATTTAATTAATATTATTTTATCTCCATACAATGTGACATTAGCGAAGTGATTAGTGCTCAACTGACATGCTCGGAATGCCATAAACTAAGAACTGAACTAAATATAATATTATTTTTTTGGCTTATTTGTGCGTTGTAATCTTATTCCCTTCTCCTTTTTGTCGTCATTTCTTTATTAACCAAAGGTTCTCTGTAAGAAATTGTTTGAAGCAATAACCACTATCCTTAAATGCATTTTATGTACATATATTTATATTGCTTTGAGTTATTTGTATTTCTTCTGTGCAAAAACGAATATGGCCTTCTACTTTCTTCATATAATTTTAGAAAGAAACAGGAGGTGCATTAACCAATGTGGGTGCCCATTTGGATCTATCAGCCTTTTCATCTTGGGAAGAATTAGCATCCCTTGGCTTGGACAGATTAAAGTCAGCCTTGATGGCCCTCGGCTTAAAATGTGGTGGTACTTTAGAAGAAAGGGCACAAAGGTACCTTTTACCTATAACTAATATTATCTTGTATTAATTTAGCTTCACATGGTATCCCGTACATATATTGCTTGTACATAATTTGCTTCATTTCCCATCACCTCCATTCTCTATTTTCCGCCGAATTCTCGAGGTGTTGTTTATTGAGTGGAAAAACTAAATGCCTAGCAAGAAAAACGAAAATATTAAATATTTCATTCCCAGAAATCTCAGAAACTACTGGTACAAATTGAAAAAAAATTTAAATTTTAAAAATGAAAAAAATTTATCCCTGGGAATAGACTATACTATATCACGTTAATAATTTCGATTTAATCCTTCATCATGTCTTATATATTTAAGACAATTCTTAGTCATTTCCATTTGACTACATGTCCTAATCAACAAGTAAAAGTTGAACATCTTACAAATTTTATATTTTTTTTTAATAGTGACGCAGTGGAACGGCTTTTAAATACTTTGCAAGAATAAGGGCGGCGTTAAGTTCCGTTTAATTAACAATGTCTCTAATTCGTGTTAAAAGCAGATATCAGTGTTAAACACTAGGTTCTCTAAGCTGGATAGAGTGTGAGGCTGAAAAAAAAGAACTCTTCCATTATCGAGTGACCGACTACAACTCTTGATAGTTGCTTTAATCTATAAATTAATCTATAAATAACTTTTATCTTTGTAAGTCAGTTGCACTTGAAGTATTATAAACAATAATTGTTATTAAAAAGCTATAAAACAGACCTATAGAATTATTTGTATTGAAATATATGACGTTTTCCACAAGAGAGTTATGTTGTTCATGGATATTAATATTCATAGTGTTATTCCACCATAAAGACGGGCAAATATTTTTATAAAATAAAAAAAAATCTAAAAATTTCGGGAGAATTAAATAATTAATATTTTTTCTATTCCTCGTTCTGGTAACTAGTCAATGTGCGGCGTTGAGTTGCGTTGACTTCATATGCAATGCTTCGATAATTCGGCGGAAAGTGGAGAATGGAGTGTTATAACGCTAGTTTCCCTCTCCCTATGCTGCTCTATGTGAGTTACAACAAGAAGTAAAAATATAATTAACATAACTCTTCTTGTAAACCGACCACGATATTTTTAAATTATTGATATCTATATTTTATGTTATTTTTATAGGTTATTCAGCACTAAAGGTCAAACTGCGTTAGACAAATCCCTTGTGGCCAAGAAAGGGGCCAACAAGGCCAAGGCTTCGACTCAACAACGTCACAAAGATATTGCTGCTATAGAAGCTCAAGTATATAGGTAATATATACTTATTTATTTATAGAGGCCGGTCGTGGCGCAGCGGCACAGAGTGTGACTGTAAACCGACTGGTTGTGGGTTCGATCCCCACTCGAGGAGATGAAA
>DWAN01000832.1:0-20560 GCA_018230445.1 Heliconius hewitsoni
ATATATATATATATATATATATATATATATATATATATATATATATATATTCATGTATATATATAATGAAAACAAAATCGTGTACAAAGTTGGACTTATCTCTATAAGAGATCTCTTCTAGTCACCCAGTGAAAGTGGATGAGTGAAAAGTTGCGAGTAAAAACAAAGTACAATTTAGGATTTATTGTTAGCTTCACGCTATATCCCGCAAATAACAGAGCAGGCAGAGAGAACTTGGAAACCTATTGTTATCCTTATTGTTTGTTGTTGTTTATCTCCGATAAACTCAGAAGGCATTGCGTGTTGGCCCGTGGAGTCACCAGAATTATCTTGTCATGAGAGCAAATAAGTAAAAATATTATATAGTTCATTCCTCCGAGCGGGATTCGAAACCACCACCGTTGCACCGCTTGTGCTCATGCGCCACGACGGCCCGGTACCAAACACGGTACTTATATTCTAAAAAAATATTATAATCATGTTGTATAATATTTTTTTAGAATATAAGTACCGTGTTTGAATTGGATATATCCTAATGTGTTACAAGGACTTGCCTCAACTATTAAAATAAGTAATAAAATCAACCCTCTTCAGGTTCTTAAGTGTCCACTTTACACTATCTAGTTCAGATTATAACATAAGGTTATTTTATAAAATAATTGAGTTCACATATTTATTATAATAAAATATATTAATAAGATATGGAATTTTCAATTACATGTTTGAAGTTTATGATAACGATTATTGTTAATAAGTTTGAAGGTAGCGGATTCGATATTAGGTTTCAAACCTATCGATGAATTTCTTGCCGGCTCTTCTCCGCAGAACTGCCTTCCGAACCTTTATGTTTATTCAAAATTAAAATAAAATAAAAAATTAAATCATCTTCACTCTGTATCCCGCTTACAACAGGATAGGCAGAGGGAACCTAGTTTGAAGACTCTCCCCATATACATCCCCATATTCCGCCGAGTTCTGGAGGCATCGTGTAGTGGCGGGACTCAACTCCACGCTTTGCCTCGATACCAATATATTCCACTTCCTTGGGTGGGGATCGAACACACGATTCGATTCGATTCGATATTCAACGATTCAAAAGTATTTGTCTGTTTGAATAAAATGAAAATATTTTTTAAATATATTCATTTTCCGCAGAGGATATCGAATTCATAACCGTTGCGTTAACAGTCAAGTGCCTTCCCACTCTTACACGAGGAGAGGGTCTCTACACGTACCTAAATAAAATAAATCACACTATTATTATTAAATATTCAAATAATAAATAATGCTTGGACAGATTATCTGAAAAAACCAATAAGCAATAAGCAAAATACAAACACTATAAAGTATCTTTTTGGCAAAATTTAATCCAAATCTATTAATTTTGAGTTCTTTTTGGATTATACTCCATTACATACCAAAGCACGAACCAAACAACTGATTGAGTAAACCTTGAACAGGATCGGTAATAATACGCTTACTCTTAGATTAATTAAAGGTATAAAGCGTGCGTAGCATTCGTTGTTTTGATATTTCGAATTCGATTCGATTATAAATTTTACGGTACACAGTATATTGCTTTATTACACGCTTCTTTTTTAACTTAACTCATATCCCACGTAAAGCAGGGTATAAATTAGGTAGGCTTTGTCGTGATCAAGGAAATTAAAAATAATTTAAGTTTAGTGAATCCCTCGAGTGGCGATCGAACCCACAACCATCGCGTTTACGGTAAGATACCCACTGAGCATATCTCTCTAATGTTAGAGGTACCTATTACACTTTTCTGATTTTAAAAACCTTCCTTAGTTAGATGATTCTACAAAATTAAATGATTAATATGAAATCGTTTTTAAATTTTTGTGCATTTTAAATTATTTCAGTTCTGAAGCATAATGATTAGTCACTCCGTATTTCACTTTTTGCATTTAAAATATTATGTGTGCCGGGAGTACCTAGAGATATTCTGTGGAGGACCCTGGACTACAGCTTTGAACAAATATGTTTATGTGAAGGTTTTTTTTTTCAGGACAACTCTGGGGTAGGCTTAAAATTATTCTGGGATGGGACCACTACGCTCTCCATTCATTCCTACGTGTCTGACCGCTATAAAACTAGCATCAAATATTGTCTTATAGATATAAGTAACGTCCATATTTTAAATATTTATATATTAGGGAAAGTGAATTATGAAATCTATCGTTGGCAATTAGAAACGTTTATAACAACATTTTAATATATGATTTGTCATTTGCTTTAAACATTATGCCATTGAGGCCATTGTGGAGCAGTGGACTGAGGACGTGAAAGCTGTAGATTCGATTCCCGCTCGATTGAATATTATATTATTTATTTCCATTTCTCCAGTTGGATAAACAAAGCGGCGTGGCTGTCTGCGTGATGCGGAAGATAACTCAAATTGAAATACCCATACAAACATACCTATATGAAATATTTATTAACCGTGAGAAAATTATTAATTACAATTGTGTAGTAGTATTAATTAATTGTAAATTATTACAGTAATATACATATTTACATATATACGCAGCAACATATCGTTCAATATTAATAACATTCCTAGGATTAGATGCGAACTATTTTAATTGATTACATCGACTCAAGTGCGTGGCAATTGAATTTATCTCGTGAGCATTCCTGTGGTCTTACAATTGATTTAAAAATATGTTTGTTGAACTTTTGTTTTTATGTAGAGATGTATGTTAAGTTAATACGTTATATATAATGTTATGTTGAAACTTGGCTAGTTTAGGCATTATTTTAAAAACTGCTCATATCTTTAAATATTTAATAAATCAAGCATTTTGAGGTCAGTCGTGGCGCTCAGATATAAACGTGTGACTGTAAGCGCGATAGGTTTTAGGTCCTACAAGAAAATATTTAATATTTTCACTCTGTTCACTTTGGTATTGAGGCAAAGCGCAATGTTGACACTTAAATACACTTCCTCCAAAATTCGACGGAATGTGCGGGAACTGGGAAACTTAATACTAATCCCAGATTCTATCTGCCTACCCTGCTATGTGCGGGATACAGCGTGAAGCGTGAATGAAATAAAATATACATAGATTTGTGAGTATAGTAATGCAAAAAACAGGATAATAGACAGAAGAAAAATATAGTGTTAAAGAACTAAAAATTCAATTATCGATTCGACAGCCGTCGAATGAGTCGAACTCAACGCCGCTCTTTGATTTTTTAATGTCTTTAACCTAAATATTTGATATATTAAGAAATAAAAAAATATTATATATAAAAAGTAACACAAAAAAACCCCTTAGTAAACTTTAAATGTTCTGGCACATCGTAAACTGAACTAATGACCTACAGACAATAGACACGTGCCCTAATTCCTAAATACCACTACTTCATAGTATATGCTAGTATATCAAACTCTTACGTTACTGAGTGACTGACTTATATAGAAAATTTAAATTTGATTAGGGAAAATATGAAATCACTATTATAGGATTTCTTGAAAATCCTACAAGAACGCGAAAAGACGACATTTTCCATTTTTTCAATTTACGTCTTTAAAGTTTGAGGCCAGTAGTGGCGCAGAGGTACAGAATGTGACTGTAAAATCGACTGGTTTTGGGTTCGATCCCCACTCGAGGAAATGAAATATTTATTTACATTTATATTTTCATTTCTTCGCTCTGGTGTCGAGACAAACCGCGGCGATGAGTTCCGCCACTCAACACGCAAGATCACTAGAACTCTACGGAAAGTGGGGAACGGAGTGTCTTAAACTAGGTTCCTTCTGCCTACCCTGCTGTGTTTTGTGTGAATAAAAAAGGTCATCTCAAGATCGATCTCAGAGTTGGATGCAGTTAATAAGTACGGGCTGAACACATCAGGGGGCATATAAATAAACCTACTAACGAAGTATCAATTAGCGTCTACAAGTATGACACTATTAATAGATAGCATTCAGTGCGTTCGTTCATCAAAGGTTCATCAAAGACATTAGTTAACCTTTTTGGTGATGATATGCTCGTATGTACATACATTCATATTTTTTTATTGTATTTTATCAAAGAAAAGAAATCTTTTCTTTTAAATTTAAATTATGTGGTCGCAGCGTTATGTTCCGGCGGAATATCTTCAGGTTAGAGTCGTTCTGCATACCCTGCTTTAAGTGGTTTTTTTTTCCAAGATATACATGTTAAAGGAAAGAGCGAGGGAATGATTATAATTCATTCCATCGATTGGGAATCGAACCCGCAACCGTCGCATATACAGACGCTGTGCCGCTTCGCCACGACCGTTTCAATATTTTTCATAATACTTGTATGTTTGTTTTTTCACAGTACATGCGTCTCTGTGGGAGGTTCGCTTGCATTGACGTGGAGCTGCGAGAGTGACCCCTGTATAATCAGTGCTGATGTCTTGCGAGGTGTCAACAGAATAGCAGGGTGGCGGGCAAGCAACTATACCCAATTTTATGGAAGGAAATTGAAGGAAGGCCTCGTTTATAAACTGGGTAAGCATTATTTTACATTTATTGTTAAAAAATGGATTCATGGTTCTTTCTGACTTCGGTGCTATAGGTACGAGGTAGAGGTATACATTAAAAAAGTTGGTTAGCAACTCAAAGCGCGTCGTTGAGTTCCGCCACTCTACACGCAACGCCTCCATAATTTGGTGGAAAGTGGAGAATGAATGTGGCTAATAGGAACAAAGTGTCTTACCATTAGACTCCCGGGGTCCCTCTGCTATATGCGAGAAACAGTGTGAAACTAAAAATATCTGAAAATAAATTCTTTGAAATCGTTCCATGTAACTTAGTCGTATAATATAAAATAAAACAAATTCATAATGAAGAAACAACATATCAAATACGGATTTAAATAACAATGTGGGTGAAAGTAATAGAATGTAGAGAAAGTGCCTTTAGATCTAGATGCTGAGACTAAGCTAGGCTTTGAAATGGTCTATTTAATAATAGTAAAAGCGGATCGGAAAGGTGATGATATGTATGTCTTATCTTATAAACATACTGCACGTATCAGAGGCGGGTCGTGGCGCATGGGCACAAAGTGTGACTTTAAACGTGACAGGTTGTGGGTTCGATTCCCATTTGAAGATATGAAATATTTATATTTTCATTTCTTCGCTTTGGAGTCGTGGCAAAGCACGGCGTTGCGTTCCATTAATCAACACGTAAAGCCTACAGAATTTTACGGAAAATGGGTAACAGGGAATGTCTTAACACTAGGTTCCCTCTGCTTACCCTGCTCTGTGCGGAATACTAATGTGAAAATAAATACTGTATGTATACATTTGTATGTAAAATATAGTGTTGAATGAGTATTCAATTAACACCTGTCAACAGGAAGAAATTAACTAAACAATGCTAATTATAGTGTACTCATGTTGACATGTAATAAAATTGGAACTGATCGCTGTCTGTATATGGAAAATTAATAAAAAAAAATTGTTTGTTACCTTAAGTAATCTGTATACTCATAAACATTCTTCTTAAAAGTTGCATTAGCTTACTATATACATACCATATATGTAGCAATTATCATAGCGCAATTGATTGTAAACGCGATGGTTCTGGGTTTGAATTGAACGAAATCGAAAAAAGCTGAACGAAATGCGTTATTGCACACAAAATTTAATTTGTTTATGTTAGGGGGAAAATTGTGAAGCTGCTTAAAAATAGTACAAACACGCGTCATTGTGTCCGATCACTCAACTTGCCATATGTCATAAATAGGCGAAAAGCGGAGAGCAAAGTGTTTTTAAGCTAAATTCCATCACGACTAAGCGAGATTATCTCTGTTGACAAAGCAATTTCTTATCCTCATACAACAGGGTAGGCATGGTGAGGATTTTTTTTTGTTCAATCAATTTACATACCACTATGAATGTGTAAATTACGGTACGACAATAATTTCAAAAAATTCCATATCAGATAAGGCACAAGAAATTATCTTTATCTTCAAAAAGAATGTAATTAAAACAAATTATGTTAAGTTAGTAGGTCATCTCCATAAATAATATCTTCTATGACAATTCATGGTTATGTACTGTGTACAAGTTTAGTCTATCGTTTCGTAAGTGTGCCACTCAAATTTAAATTATTAAGACGCGTGCCAGCGCGTATAGCCAAGTTAAAAAGCTGGAAATGTGTTATCTATGAGTACAACCAGTCTATATGCATGAAATTTATTAAAACCTATAAGCGCTAAACCATATATCAACTTAATAATCCAGTAGAAGCTGGAGTGCACTAACGTATAAATACACTAAAGCCTGTACGTAAAAAATATCGAGCGAAATTGAGAGCTCGAATTTTATCCCGAGTTTTGTACCGAGTGAACGCAGAACTCGGCACCCATATAGATCCTCTTATAGATCTGCTAATCTTTTATCGGTGAGGTCGGGAACAACGCATTACTAAACATTTAAATATTTTTTAATGGGATGCAGCGTGAGACTAAAAAAATGTTTTTAAAAGGTAGAGTGGGATAACTTGAATGTACTGGTTGTGGGTTACGTCTCCCAATCGAGAGAATAATTATATTTAAATTATTTCAATTCGCGTTTACAATCGCCCTTGCACCACGACTGCCTTAAATCTAGAATTATGTTTCAACTAAAATATGTTATACCGTTGTACGTTAAGTTAAACAACTTATTTCATTTATTTATGACTACCTAATGGTACATTAGTTAGTCACCTTGTAAGACCAATGGACTTCGATCCCTGATCATTACAAATATTTTGGTGATTTACTTTATTTATGTCGAAAGAAGTAAGTAGAAGCATAAAGTATATCTTAAATTTTTTTTTCTTTGGTTATAATAATATTAGTTTAATAAAACATTTTGTTCGCTCTATAGTTAGCATTGTTTAGTTCATTTCTTCCTGTCAATATGTGTTAATTTGATACTCATTCATCGCATCGAGCAGCCATAATATGTAAACAAACAAACGAACAAAAAAATTACATAATTATATTTTAGTTTATCTTCGAGCTAAATTAATAATCTGTCGTTACAATGTATAGTGTTTTTATTTTTTATTTGCTTTGAATACATAATTAAATAGAGGATAGTCAAGTAAAGTATTAAGTGTTTTGATTGAAACATTTAGGCAAACAGGCAGTAAACCTGAGAACATATTGTAGAGACACTCTGTTCCCATTATGATACTTCCGTCCGCTACTCTCCGCTGGATTCTTAAGATATTGCGTGTTGAATGGTAGAACTCAACGGTGGCCTTTGTCTAGTCACCAGAACGAAGAAATGAAATTATTATATATTTATGTTATATGAATATATACAGTTCATTCTCCCGAGTGGGAATCGAATTAACAACCGTCATGTTTACTGTCACACCTTTGTGCCTCTTGAGCCACGACGGGCCCAAAAGATTTAATAATAAATATTAATGCCGTCACACTATGACAGCATCTACGAGTATATGCATGTAACAGTTGTGGGTTCGATCCCCAGTCGGAGGATATCTTCATAACCAAACTCTGTCAACAAGACAAAGCGTAGCGTTGAGTTCTGCTACTAACACGAAATGTCTCAAAGGGTATCTCAACACTAGGTTCCCTTTCTGTACATGTGGAGCGTGCAGTTAAGCATGCAGTTACGTAGGATAAGTAAGTTCATTCTCGTCATAAATAGTTTATTTAAACATGACGCATAAGTGAACCTTTTGTAATTAGAGCGGCGAAATGTCTGTGAGTTAAATATGAACGCGTGAAATTTGAGAACCCACAACTACTGTACCCAGGTGGCCGCCTTACAGCTGCACTATAATGATGTCAAAAATAATCAGTTCTCTAGTTATGTTGCTTCGAATATGTACCTATCTTATATAGTTACACCTTTTAACTTCACACTGTACCCCGCACATGGCAGTGTAGGCAGAAGATACCTGGAAATCTAGTGTTAAGTTACTCCGTTCCCATTAAGACACTTTCGTTCCTTGCTTTCCACCGCAATCTTGCGGCGTTGCGTGTTGAGTAGCGAAAGTTAACGCCAAGTTTTGCCTCATTACCAAAGCGAACAATATGAAAACATTAAATATTTGAATACCCCACAATTGTCACGTTTATAATCGCATAATAAAGTAATTTTAATTTATTCATACCCTCCAGTGGATCGAATCCATGAAACAACCACCACCACTAACCACCACCCACGAATACGAAACTTAATAATTAGTATATAAAAGTATAAAACCACTTTGCCCACAGGCACACGCCCACTGAACAGAGAAACTAGACACATGGGCCCCATAAGGCACGACAAGGACATAGCCTACCCTACCCACTTCGACGCCCGCCAGCGCTGGCCGCAGTACATTTCTCCTGTTGTCGATCAAGAATGGTGCGGATCAGATTGGGCAATATCCATTGCTACTATCGCTTCAGACAGGTAACGTTATTAAATATCAATTTAATTTCGATAAATTCACAGCGGCAACGCCTCTGACTAAGCGCGACGGTTGTGAGTTCGAGTCGCACTAGGGAGAATTGTATATTTATATTCGTTTTCGTAACAAGAGAAAACGCAGCGATGAGTGCCGCCACTTAGCATGTAACGTTTCGATAATTGGACAGTAGGTTCCTTCTGCCTACTCTGGGGCATCATGCGTAAAACGACGTAAGGTATTTTTTTTTTTCAAAAAAATTCCAATTGAAAATTCTTATTACGTTGAAGAGTCCTTTATCGAAAAAGGCAATACGCTATGCTAACTAAGAATATTTCCCCGCTATAAAAACTAGACAAAGCGCGACAATGTTAACTAGGTTCCCAGGGTGAACTCTGTCTACCATGCTATGCGCAGAATACAGCGTGAAGCTAAAAATAATACTAGCTGTCATAAAACTGTCACGTCTGTATCTGTATCCACGCCCACTCGACCGCAAGAGATCAAGTTGATCGTCTTCCATACTAAGTGTATTATAAACGCACGATTGGATTTACTTGAGAAATAATACCGCTACTTGGTTAGTATTGTTTTATTTTAGCACTCTTTTTCTTGATAATTGTGTTTCAAGCGTTGTTTTTTTTTTCTATTAAATTAATCGATCTATTCTTTAAAACCGAAATATAATCTTTATTTGTCTACCACTGCTAAAGAAGGCGGCTTCCGGCAGAGTTTGTAATTTTTTTCGGGACACAACATTTTTTTCGCGTGTTAAGCGGCGGAACTCAACTCAGCGCTTTGTCCACTATAGCGGTTAAATAAAAAATAATTTAACCATAATCAATCTCCACATGAAGATCGAACATACAACCACCACTTTACAGTCTCCCACTGCGCCACGACAGCCTCAAATATTTAAAGCTGTTTAGATATGTATATGTAATATGTATATGTAATATGTATATGCAATAAACATATTGTTTCACGCTGTATCTCGCACATAGCAAGATAGGCGCAAGGAGCCGTTCCCATTAGAGAACTTACGTTTATCACTCAAAATTCGAATTCTGAAGACATTACATATTGAATGGAGAACTCTACGCCGCGTTTTACCCTGTAACTAGAGCAAAGAAATACAATTATTAAATAATTAATTTCCTCCAATGGGAATCGAACCTACATCCTTGCTCAGTAACACACTTGCATTGACTGGTCTCTACCTACATATATACCTATATATTGTATATATAAAAAAAATAGAATCTGAACAATGTTAATAGGCCCATTCTATGTAGAACACAAAAACGAAACTTCGTTCTGCATTTCACAAAAGCTAGAATTCAAATGCAAAGTGCTCTAGAACTAAAAATAAGACGTCGTGAGAGCCACTTGAAAGTTCTTAAGCTTTTCTCGGAACGAGCTCTGAGTGTTATTGTGTTTTGAACATGGTTGTGCGTAATTCAAATGTATATTATGGCAATATTAAGGCTCAGTACAAGCGTGTGATGTTAAACGTGTGGGGTCAATTCCCACTTGGAGGAATGAAGAACTTAATATTTTTGTCTGGTAACGAAACAAGGCTAGGCCTTGAGTTCCGCTACTCAACACGTAATGCCTAACAATTCGGTCTTGATCCCAGTTTCCCAGGTTCCCTCTGCCTATCCTGCAATGTAAGGGGTAAACTTATAAATAAATAAAAAAATACGATATTAACACAATAGTCCATCGTGGCGTAGTAGGAAATTGTTTAGTAGCCGTAGGTTCGAACTTCTTTTGGAGTAACGATTACATTCAAATTATTTTAATTTCCTCAGTTCGATAAACAAAACGCAACGTTGAACTGAACGCGTTATGTCTCAGAAAGTGAGAGATGGAGAGTTTAAACTCTTTGTTGTGTTTTTTCTTAAACCGTACATATATTTTATCTTTACAAATGTCACGAATTAACTTAAACTTTTAAATTAAAAAGTAACTTAGTTATGTAACCGTCGTGGATGCAACGTCTGTTGGTTTGTGGGTTACGGTTGTGTTCTCGTGTAGTATAGAGTGAAACTAAAAAAAATCCGGCCAAGTGCGAGCCCCAATATTATAAGATCCCGTTACCACCTTTGGGTCGTCTCTAAAAAAGAATAAAAGTAAGTCAGTTTCCCCCTTTGCACCCTTGACGATAATAAATTTAAAAAAATGTATTTATTCATTATCGTTAACGTTCCTTGTCGTTTGAACCTTTACTTATTATTATAGATTTATAGCAAGGTTTTGTAAGTACCTCAGAAAATGTCGAAATATATCTTGTAAAAACTAAATTGCAAAATTATGCCTATATTTTTGTAAAGCTATAAATTACTGCTACTACTCAAAAGGACTGTGAATTAATAATTCTAAAATTATAATAAAATTATATACTAAATTCATTAACATAATGTGGACCACTCCTTAAGACATTTAGGTTTCAATAGACGTTTAGAACGGACCTATCCTATAATATTATAATTGCTAAATAAATCTACCAACATTATAGTGTTTCGAGAATAAATCACTCAGTCGATTTTGATAAAATTTGAGTTAGAGAATTCTTAAAAGTTAAAAAATGATCTTATTTAGATAATATACGTATTAAATTTAAAAAAAACACACATACCCAATATGTTTGATCTAGTTAATTTACACATATAAGCCAGCAACTTTGACTATACACAGCAATAGCCAGTACTTAATGTATCGATATATTTTTATATTCTCAGCTTCACGCATTGCGTGTTGAATGGCGGAACAGTACGCCGAGCTTTGGGTCGTTACCAGATCGAGGAAAACACATAGTCATTTATTTTTCTTTTACAGATACGCAATCCAGTCCAACGGTGCAGAGAGCATGGTCCTCAGTCCTCAAACGCTGTTGTCTTGCAACCGTCGGCAACAGAGCGGCTGTGAGGGCGGACATATCGACGTCGCGTGGAACTACGTTAGGGGACAGGGGTGAGTTTTAATACAATAAAGAAAATTTATTTCAGAAATTATATTATCAACGCGTTTATATATACTTGTGAAAATCTAGTAACATTACAATTTTTCAACAAAAAAAACACTCATCAAACTATCCTTGAAATGTATTCTTTTCATAAAAAAAAGAATCATCGAAATCGGTTGGCGTGATATAAGTTATTATTATGTGATTTTCTTATGCATAAGATTGTTAGGATAATATGGACCAAAAAAAAATGGACCAACACAGGAAGCACCAGCTTTTTAATAAAAAAGAATCACTAAAATCGGTTCATCATAGGAAATCGTAATCATGTGTTACTTCGCTGCCTCGTGGTGAGCTAATGTCATTAGTTTGATTCCAGTCAGACCAAAAGTAGTAAAATGTAAAAGATAATCGATCTTTTCGATGAAAATTAATTGCTTGTGCTTATTTTATGCCTTGGGCGATTTCATAATGGAAGTTTTTTTTTGCAGAATAGTAGACGAGGAATGTTTCCCATACAAGGCTAGGGTCACCAAATGTCCGTTCAGAAAAAATGGTAACCTCATTGAGGACGGTTGTAGAATACCTGTGAAGCAAAGGACTTCTAGATACAAGGTGGCGCCTCCCGGCAGGTTGATCAACGAACGCGATATTATGTATGATATCATGGATTCTGGTCCCGTGCAGGGTAAGTTATCACTAAGCTATAAAAAAAACTTTTGTTTGGATACAGAAATATTTTTAGTGATTTTGCTACTTAATACAGTAACGTCAAAAGACATTTGCAAAAAAAATAGTTTAAGATTTCTTAAGAAAAATGAGATTAATAAGGGAAAAGAAAAGTCAGGCTAAGATTCATGTCTTAAAATAAAATGATGTATAGTTAAATCGTACGTATTTGCTCCATTTAAAATTATTAAAATGTTGATTCAAATATGGCTTTGAATAAAAATAAAATAAAATAAAAAATCCCATATTTTTTTGTTATTTTCTATTAACATCTATTTCTGCCTATTGTTTTACTTCGCCCTTTTGCATATTTTTATTGATACTGGCAGACAAAGCACGGTATTGAGCTCAACAACTGAACACGCAATTTTTCGGACATATAAAGGACGAAGTGTCTTAATAGGTTACCAATAAGTTCCCTTTGCCTCCCCTGGGGGATACAGCGGTAAACTGCAAAAAAAATACAACAACTAATAAAAAAATAATAGAACATAAAAATAATCGTAAATATTTTTATTATTAACGATTATAAAAAAAATAACAACATTTCTGTCTATACTTATTCATAATTTATAAGTTGTTTAATCCATTTACCATAATCAAGTCCTAATGATTAATAGTAATTATATGATGATACAATCAAACGCATTGAATACTCAGAATTTATTGTCATTAACGACAAACGCTTAACACCAAGTGCCTCCCGACCTTAAGGCTAAGTGGGTTGTTTATGTATTTATTATATATTATATAGTACTTATATAGCTGTATATGTATCTATTGAAGACGGCACTCTCACATGTGCACTCTCACATGTTGCTATGGTAGAGTTGAAAATTACGGTTTAAACATATTTATTATTTTTAAACTACTTTTAATTACTCTTGGGGCCGGTCGTGACACAGGGGCACAAGCGTGTGACTGTAAGCGTGACAGGTTGTCTGTTCAATTTCCGTTCAAGGAAATGAAATATTTAATACATTATCTTTTCTTAGCAGTGATGTCGAGGTACAACGGGAAATTGAGTTCGGCTACTGTTTTGCCTTCAGAATTGGAAAGTAGGAACCCAAGTGTTTTAAATGGCAACGGAGGGTCTTAACACTAGATCCCCAGGATCATCTGCTCACTACTACTGACCAGCTTAAAGCTAAAAAAACTTCTTTTAATAGATATTTGATATGAATGTTATACGAGCACTCTACCCACACCTACAGTAATAAAAATCTTTCTCGTTATAAGCTCCTATATTACGAGTAAAAATGTAAATAAAAACTGTCTCGAATCAACAAAAAGAGAGTCTCGCCACAAGGCTATCTCTGTCAACCATGCTAATGCATATGTTTGTGGTGTCGAGTTTTGTTTTGACGTGATTTCTTTGAATTTATCTCAGAAACATGACCGTGTTTTGTGTTTGTACTGTAAATGCAGCCTGACTGTAATGTAATGATTGTGGATTCGATTCCTAACCCATGGGAAGATTGTGGATATTTTAATGATTTTCATGTCCCCGCTTTGGCGTGGTGGGTTCCGCATCCAATGTCTCGAAATTTTGAGTGGAAGTGGCGAACAAAGAGTGGAGTCTCTGGAGGTCCCATAATTTGTCCCAGTTATGAGCTCGATTTGATGATGATTACATATTTGTTAATTGAAATTTATTAAACCTACTTTATAAAAAAAGAGTAGGTTCAGACACTTAGCAAACAATTTATTGAAGTTAAGTGAAAAGTAGAGAACAAACACCCATTACGTTTCTCGCCGGTTTTTTTTTATCAAAACAGTCTTATGAATCGATTTACATCAACATAGAATGTTATAGCCTTAAGTTTATTCGAAGATACAAAAGATTTTTTCCAAATATATTGTACTTTTTATAACATTAAAATAATTTATTTCAGCTGTCATGACAGTGTACCAAGATTTCTTCCACTACCGCGACGGCATCTACCGCCACAGCTACTTCGGTGACCAGATCATGAAGGGGCTGCATAGTGTCCGTATTGTCGGTTGGGGTGAAGAACGCGGCGAACGGTATTGGGTAAGAACAAAATAATAATATTTTTTTATTGAAAAACTTTTTGCACTGCGCGCGGCGTTAAGCAAAATAACATTTAATTGAATAGTTTATTGCGCGGCGTTTAGTTGCGCCACTAAACATCCAATGTCTTGAAAATGGGGCGGAAAATCGGGCAACGGATTATCTTACTATTATGATGCTCTACCTGACCTTTTTATATATGATACTAAGTAAAACTGAAAATAATAGGTTTCATCGTTACAAGCACGTAAGAATCACCAATTGGAAAGTGGGTTCAATTCCCATAAATAGGTGTATAAATATTTTAATTTATTTCAATACTTTTCCTTCCATGAATTAACTAAAATAGTAACTAACAAAAAACTTCGATTTAGAGGCAAGTCGTGGCACAGGGGCACAAAGTGTGACTGTAAAATTGGCTGGTTGTGGATCCGATTTCCGCTCAAAGAAATTTAATATTTATAATATTTTCATTTCTCCGCTCTAGTGTCGAGGCAAAGCGCGGCGTTGAGTACCGCCACACAGTACGAGTGTCTTAACACTAAGTTACCTCTGCCTACCCTACTGAGTGCGAAATACAACGTGAAGCTGATTTAATTTAACAAATAATTTCCAGATCGTAGCAAACAGCTGGGGATGTGACTGGGGCGAGAACGGTTATTTCCGAATCGCTCGCGGCTCCAACGAGTCGGGCATCGAGTCGTTCGTGGTGACCGTCCTGAGTGACGTCACTAGCGCCTATCTCAAGAAATAACACGCGCCTGTCCTTATCAAACCCCTGTGCGTTATCAGTAAACTGGTAAAAACGAATCGGGGTTGGATATTATTGAATAGTACGACTGACTTTGGATAGTACCTTTTATGATATGATTAAAAAAACTACCGAGTAATTTATGGTGGTGATGAGATATGACTTTCAGGTGATACGAAATTCGATGTTTGAAAAAAAAAATTGTATCGAAACTATAAGAAAAAATGATATTTTCAAAAGGAAATTAACATTATAATATACACTCTGTACAAGAATCTATATTTAAATTAATGTTATTATCAAAATATATTTAATAGCATTAGATTTTGGTAATATAAAAAAAATCATATTGATGTATATTATAAAAAAAATCTGTTTTCAAAACCACTTCTAACATAAAGCCTTGCTATCATCAATGTAATTTATAAGCGTAAGAAATAAAATGAAAAAGGAATGTTGTATGCAAATAAAGTATTGTACAGATATTAGACACGGTGATATCATATCACACAACTCTAAAGATTAGTAGACATTAGTTACTCAAACATTATGATCGGCATCTAAACTATGCGGCCTTAACTTACATTATGGAAAAAAAACAAAAACGTCAACGTCAAAGTCAAAATATGACAAGGTCATAGGATGTGCCAATATAAAGTAAATATTTGTTTTTTTATTAGCTCATTTGGAGCAATAGTACAATTTGAACAGCTTGTCTATTGTTAATTTTGATTACCCACTTCTTTCTTTTATACATTTTAAATGGTTAAAAACATTTGTTTCGCTTTAAATAGTTTAATACCTTTTTCAATAATAAAAAAAATATTAAATACATTTATTAAGCACATGTTAGTGATAAAAATATATTTATCTATTTTTCTAGTACTTATACGTAAGGTTGTTGTAAGTCGCTGAAAGCTATAATTTAAGGAATAAATGTTTAAAGTTAATGAAAAAAAAAACAGTTATGCACAGTAGATATTATATTATATAAATAAAATTAACTGCCATTTTCTTTAATGTAATTTTAATTTTGGTTTATTCACATATTGTCAATTATATATTCACGCTTTCTTCGTCATATAACAGGATAGGCAAATGGATCGTAGTGAGTCACTAGATTCTATATTTTTAAAATGAACATGTTTAATTACATATTTAGGTTGTGGTTTTTATTAGTATTAAATAATTTCTCGCACTTTTGCATTCTCATAACAAGACAAATAAAAAACACACAATGTCTCGAAAATTGGTCGCTGCGTGGAAAAAGGAATGCCTTAACAATCCTACTTATACTGTATGCGAGATTCTTAAATATATAAATGAATAATATCAATGAATAAACCAAAATATCACAACAAACACTGTCAAGCACTAGTCTTAGGTAAAAATAAAAAAAAAACTTATTTTTAAATAAATTTAATCTTCTCCTTATATTATTAAAATAGATAATAAAGTATATTTTTTAGATCTACATTTTTGATTGTAATTGAAATGGAATGCACAGATTATATTAAGTATAAAGTATAGAAATACAGACATTACAGAGGACACTCGATTATCCGGTTTTCACTTATAACGTTTCGAAATTATATATTATATATTATTATTATATATAATATGTAGACATGTGACATTTTGTTGAAAAACCTTTTTTTTTAAAAAAAGGAGGAAAACGGCTAATATTACAATTTTAAAAATATATTATGTACATTTTTTCGATTTAAGTATTCCCTCAATTCATACATTCGATTACTTATATACTATACATATATTCGAATGCTTCAGAATTTCAATTAGTTTGGTTAATCGAGTTTCTACTTTAAAAAAATATTATGCCACAATTTTTTTATACAATTACAAATAAAAAATTTGTGGCATAATATTTATAATAATTATATTATGTATTTTAATTATAAATAAAAACATTTTTGACTATAATTTGCCAGTTTAGAAATTACAAGTTATTTAAAAAAAGAACATAACTACTTTATACTTAAAAATGGTCGAACCGCCTGGACGAATCTGCTATGGATAGTAATTAAGCATTAACAATTGTATTTATTTTTAATAAAATTATAATATTGTAACAAACTTAAATAAATTAATAAACATTTAAAATTATATTGCGTTTTATTTTATTCAAATGAAAAAATATTCCTTTTTCTGCTTCAAAGAATAACCTGCTTATAGCGAGGAACTAGTGTCAAAACACTTCATTTTCCGCTTTATCGTACTAGAGAAAAGAAATAAAGATAACTTACTTCTCCAAGTAAAGTTTGAATCTACAACTTTGAAAGATCTTTTATAATTTTTAGAAAAATATTAATAAAACACAACAAAATAACTTAACAAAACAACATACTAGTCGTAAACATACTACAAACAAACAGCATTCAAACTATTGTAAAATATAATTCTTTTTGTAACATAGTTCTTTTTTTTAGCATCACTTACCAAGATTTCTAAATCATAGAAATGATTTATTCTTATATTTTTATTGAAAATTATTCTTCTAAATTATTCATTTTTATCAAAAGAAGTAAACAAGACATTAAATAAGTTAAAAAAGGGTAATTAATATTTACTAAATTATTTTACATAAATTAGCTTTATGCTGTATCCCGTACACAGCAGGGCAGGCAGAGGGAACCTTGTCTTAAGAAACCCCAGAACAAGGAAATGAAAATAGAAACATAAATAAATAGTTAATTTCCTCGAGTGGGGATTGAACCCACAGCCAGTCTATTTTAGTCACACTTTGTGCCACTGCGCCACGACCAGCCTTATTATTTTACATTATATGTACTATTTTTTATCATAGACCATACTAATATTAAAAGTTGTATAAATATAAGTATAATAATATATAATTATGTATAAATTCAATAACTAACTATTTGTTGGTTTTGAAGAGCTTGATGTTTTGCATTTTGCCGCCTTTTCCACATTGGCTGCTCTTACCTTAAATTAGTTGGAAATTAAAATAAATATCATATATGTATTAGCATAATATATTGATTTATTTTAACATATTATATAAATCAAATCAGCTTCACGCTGTATCCCGCACAGAGCACAGTAGGCAAAGGGATTCTAATGTTGTCTCCCCTTTCCGCCGAATTCTGGAGGCATTGGGTATTGAGTGGCGGAACTCAGCGCCGCGGCTTATCTCGAAACCAGAGCGAGAAATTAAATTATAAATTTAAATTTATTTCCTTGAGTGGGGATCAAACCCACAACCAGTCGATTTTATAGTCACATTTTGTGCCCTTACGTCACGACTAGCCTATTGTTAGCAGTTTAATTAAACATGGAATCTATATTTAAAGTAATTAATTTCCATTTTCCTGTTCCGGTAACAAGACAAAGCACCACATTAAATTCTATTACTCAATTCGAGAAAAAAATAATAATTTTAATCTCCCAAGTTAGACAAAGTCATTCACATGTTTACATATTTAACAGGTTTGTAATGAACAATATATAAACTTTAACCTTAAATTATGAATAATTAATTAAATTATGATTTATAATAATCCTATGATCTCTAAAATAAGTAAGTTGAGTCTGGTAAGCTGAACTGGGCCCCAAAATCAAAATGGAACTTACTGCCCTAATATTTACAATCAGATGCTGTTCCTTATAACAATGAATTTAAATCAGTGTTTACCTGTAAAGATTGTACTCTCTTGTGTAAAGTAATCATAGTATTAGTCAATGAAGTAAGCTTCTCCTTGTTAGTCGCTATATCTGCTAACTAAAAGAAAATGGGGTAATAATATTGTCAAAAATAATTTGTTAAAACTTTACATATAAACTGATAATCTTTTCTAGAATCCCACATATAAAATAGGATGCAAATTGTAACAAGCATATAAGAATTTCGATGTACATATGGCTAAGTTGGTAAGTGCTTGGACGGTTTCCAAAGAGGTGCGGGTACAAAGCCCACTACATTCAATTTTTTAAAAGTTTTCTTAACAAATATATTTTTTTACTTTTAGACTAAGATCCCAGGATCCTACCTACATCATTTTAGCAAAGCTGAAATTTTGAGGATTAATAATAAATACTGTCTAACTACATATTAGACTAATCATCCTCAAAAATTCAGTTTTGCTAAAATGATATAGGTATGGGGGGCTTGGGATGTTGGGCTATTTAGTATACAAAAACAAAGGCTATTAATGTCCTTGCACTTCTACATAACTCTGTTCTTTTTTTACTATTGAAAATTCATTCAATTATTTTTATTTTGAATTTTAAGATAACCATTTTTTATACATCTTTGGTAAGAAAATGATTCTTAAATTTTAAGATATCTTAAGTTTAAAGGAACTTACTAATGCATCTAACATAGCATCATTTTGTAAATCTTCGAGCCTCCGTCGCTCTGAAGACAACATAGTATGTACAGCTTCTTGCTTTTCTCTAAAAAATCAAATTAAATAATTTTACCAATTAAAATAGTACTAAAATGAATATATAAAAGATTTATACTAAAATCTCAAATAATTTATGTTTTTTTAGAATAGTTACTTACGTCAATTCCTTTAAATGTGTATTTAATGTGACTAATGGTGGTTCATAGATTTCCATAAGTCCTTTTGCTAGTAATTGCACAGTTTTAATGTCTTCTGGCTTAGCAGGGCTCTCATTGGTACTGTTAAGTTATTAGGAAAGTTATTAACAAATATAATAATAATAAACTTTCTTTATTACAGTATTTGAATATTGCTTACCTTTCTTCTGTCGTTTGAGACATGTTTCTTAAGTATAATTATTTTTTTATAAAATATCTTTATTTACAAAATTTACGGTATGTAATAAAAAGTGTTTAAAGGTATGTAATATTCTAACTTAATAATAACGAAATTTTAGCATAGTTTGTAACAATAATTAAAACAATATAAAAAATTAAAAAATGGAAAAGTCCAAACTTTATTTTGACAGTTTGTATTTGCTTTATTTGACATAATTGACGTAATCAATTAAATTATACAGATAAACGCCACAAACAAATAACCATACCATACGAGGTAAACAAATATATAATTATTTTGTACGGTAGATGTGATACTTAGAAAAAAATTAATTACCCATTAAACTCTAAGATTGATTAAGTTTTTTTTATATGTACTTAATTTTTTCTAATATTTAGAAGTTATTCTCATAATAATATGAGCTCCAAAACAAAGGAACATAAAGGAGTAACATATGAAGGGCCATACACGTACAATAATATTGTCAATAAAGTACGTATTGTCAATAATACTGTATGTGTGCGGCCGGTTTCTCAATATTATTGTAGGCTAGCGGCCCGCCCGCGGCTTCACCCGCTTAAAATACATGATTATTGATTTAATAAGCAGAGTTGATTGACAACTAAAATGACTTTTATGAAAAATCATATTCATTTTTTATTACTATAATCTGTAACATTCTAATTTGATTTTTTTACGACATTATCGTAATTTATATAAGATTTTTTTATTGTTTCGAACTGAAAAATAAGACCAATGTTGATATTTGATTTATAAAATATACATACAGCTAATTATTTTATTATACGTATAGCTATTTGTAAAATTACGTTCTTTTTACCTATGTTATGTTTTTTATAACTCTGTTAAATGTGCTGATGTCAGT
>DWAN01000833.1:0-20560 GCA_018230445.1 Heliconius hewitsoni
TAGAGCGACAAAAACCAAGTATATCTTAACACCAGGTTTCTATAGTTACAATCGTCGCACACGAGTGTAAGTATAGTAACATTTGTACACGAGTGTACGTTAAGCTGTTTATAAACTACGTCTCCAATTCGTGTGGAGAGTGAAGAACGACGTATCTTAACATTAGATTCTTTCTTACTAATGGTCGACAATTTATCGCCTAATTCTTTTCTTAGATAGTATCAAGACGCTTCGTTTTTTTTTCGTCTTCGGTTCCCTCGTACCGTCAAATGTTCAAGACATTCAGTGTAGAGTGGTGAAATCCAAAACCGAGCTTTGTCTTGTTGCCAGAGCGAGGTAATAAAATAATATTCATTCTTCCGAGCGGAAGCGGAAATTGAACCCACACCTATCGTGCTTATATCTGTTTCTTAATTATAAGTGGCGAAAGAAAATAATATCATGTCCTCACCATTACTTTCTATAGCGAGTTCCACATAATGTTGTATCAACTTCTGCGAAAGGACGGGACGTTTGTTAAACAATTTCGATATGTATTTTGCTTTGATATAATAGCTGAAAAATAAAGAAAATAATTAAAATTAGAGCGAGGATATAAATGAAGATCCTTGTTTACCTTTTTATATATATTTGAAGCAACATATTCATAATGTTTCCTAAATAAAGCTAACATATAGGGTAAGTTTAGGGTATGGTTTGTGAAAAACCAAATCTGATCTACGTTTACTGTTGATTAATTCATTATTAAAGGGTGTAAATAGGATTATATTGATATATCTATATACGATTTATATTGGCCTGTAAATAGTGTAGTAGGTTGTTAAAGATTCCACCCAAGCCGAGGGCTGAATGGTATGAGGGTGACAAAACGTGAAACCCTGTCGTAAGGGCCTCGTCGCCTTGCCCCTCTACCCGGATCAGACTATTACAGATTATTTAATGTACAAGTCGTGCTGTAATTCCAGTTACAGAGACGATCTCTATAATCATCTACAGTAAACCAACAAAGAACAAGAAGTATTACATATTCCAGGGCCCCAGCCTTTTACAATCAAATATTATAATTAGAAGCACAAAGTTCACACTTCAGCCCAGAAATAGAAACAACTTGAACGATCCATAATTTATGTTTAGCTTTTATGTGCACTTATAAAAGCGTGTTTTTCTAGTGTTCTTTAAACTTTGTTATTTATTATACAGCTTCTCGTATTGGTATTTTAATTTGTATCATGCACACGTGGGTATGCAGAGAGAACCTGGGATACACTAGGTTCCTTTCCTGTCTTAAAACTACATAGTACACTATTAAAGAAACTCCTGGGGAACCATAAGGTCACTTCTGCTCCCCAATTTCCTTCGAAAATTCTTCGAAGGCGGTCTTTGGCGGTGATTGTATTTCATCCATTTTATGTTGATAAAGTTTTTCCGTTGACGTACATAAAACAAAATATGAACCTGAAACTATGGCGTTAATTTTGCTTCATTTGAACTATACCCCAAGGCTGGAAAGGCATCCGCAAACATCTGACGATGATGATAGAGGTTTAAGGGTATATGATTATCAGCACTTAATTCCTAACCAATAATAAAAGTCCACCTAAACCTTCAGCTTCGTTACCCCTTCTTGTTAAAAAAAAAACAAACATAGAAAACTCACCTGTTATTATTCAACATTATATTCAATTTCTCTTTCAAATCAATGTCCATATTAGGACCCAATTCGACTACCAAAGCGTGTCCTGCCTTCTCTGAACGTCTTGCATTACTGGGTTGATCTCCAAAAACTGGTATCGCAATAAGAGGAATCCCAAATTGCAGGGATTCCATAGTACTGAGCAAACCGCCGTGTGTGATGAAGATTTTCACGTTTGGATGTGCTAAAATATATAAAAGAAATGTATTCAGGCTATCTGACCGTCAAAGTGATGGTCCTATTTCCACTACCTGGAATGAATTATTTTTGATTTTTAGCTGTAGTAATAAGACAAAATGCGACGTTTAGTTCCGAATATACGCAATGTCTCCAAAATTGGGCGAAAAGTGGTAATTGAATGTTCTTTCTGCCTACATGATACAGTGTAACGTTAACATAACACATAACAAAATCAGAAGCGTCACTTAATTTTTATGAATTGAGCAGACAAAAATTCTAGTACATATCCTACTTATATCTTTTTTTTTCAGCGTCACGCTGTATTCCGATATTAGCAGGATAGGCAGAGAGAACCAATTATTAAGAGTTTCCCCACTTTCCGACGATTTTTTGAGACGTTGCGTGTTAAATGATGGAACGCCGCGCTTTGTCTTGTTACCAGAGCGAAGAAATAAAAATATTAAATATATTTGTACCTCGAGTAGAAATCCAACACACCCCACAGCCATCATTATATCGTACATATCATTCTCCACTTTATTTTTAAATTAATATTTGACAAGAAATAAAGAAGGCGTTTGTGGCCGCCAAGGATAGCGTCTGCGTAAGAACAAACAACCACCCTGTGGTTGTTTGTTCGAGTCCTACTTGAGGGAATGATTGATATTTAAATTATTTTCATTCTCTCTCTTACTTCTGTTAGATAAAGAGCGGCATTGAGTTATGTCAATCGATACGAAATGTCGCGAAAATTAAGCCATAGATGTGGCACGGAGTGTCTGAGCACTAGCTTCTCTTTGTCTAATTTGATTTAAGGAAAACTATTAAAATAAATCACCTAAAATACTAGATTGTGGCATCCACGATCTAACATGGACGTTTTTGGGTAAATTCTCAAATTTCCCATCATATTTCCATAGGACTGTGTATTTTTCTAATTCTTTGAAAACTTTTAGTATATTTTGGTTGGTATACTCTGGTAGTTCACTGGTCTTGAACACTGATCCCATGCTGAAGTAGATTACTCCATGGGTTGATGAGTCCAAAATGTCTTGAAGATCCTTGTAAAAGGAAAACAAAAGTCTTCAATTTTACTTGAACGTATCTAGAGGCATCTATTAGGGTGTCTGGCCTGGCCCTTTACATGGTTTAATATTGCCTGATTAAACCTTGCAAATGACCCGACCTAATTAAGGAGAAATTTATATAAGTATTATATATAACTAACTGCAACTATATAATTGTGCGATTATGCTTATTTAGAGATTTAATTATTTTTTTACTTTCCTACGCCCGTGACACCGCACCGCGGACCTACAGAACGGAGTGTCTCATCACTAGGTTCCTATGTTCCCTCTGCCTACCATGCTAAGTGCGGGATACAGAGTGAAGCTAAAAAATAAAATAAATATAAACATAAAAACAAAAAAAAATAATAATAATAAAATAAAACAAATAAAAAATAAACAAAGAAAAAAAAATAAGAAATAAACATTTCCGAAGTTTAATATGAAACTTAGGTTATGTTACAAATCCGTCAGATACAGTTCTATTACAAAATAGTCTAAAAGAAATGAATTTTAAAATGACCATTTCCTACATTTAATGCTACAATATAACAAATTAGATGGGCCTAAGTGTTTGGAGTGGCCTACTAGAAATCCCTGTAGACTTCCACTTATCAGGTCCTGGCCCCATTACCAAACCAGCTCGTTTATTGTATTGTCGCCTAAGTTACGTATAACTGCAAAGTTTTAGTTTAACAATACAATTATTAATATAACATAATATATTTAATGACCAACAGGCATATTACCTAACTATAACTATAACTTACCTTTGGCAACGGTGGAATTATAGTGTCAATATGATAGCCAGCGATGTCCACTACATTTGGAGGTAAGCTTTGGGCGGGGGCAAAGGAAGGATGGGAATTTAACAATAAAACGGATATATTGTGCATAGATGATAATACAGGAGGTAATACTACTCCACGGGACTCGGCTAGTGGGTAAAATTGAGATTCATAGTCCGATTTAAGTTGTGGATAATCTTTCCTGCAAATAAATAAAAATCATATTATATTGTGTTAAGATGGCCGTCATAAAAAAAATGTTTGAATTGAAATTATTTGCTCTGGCAAACAAAGTGATGCGAGTTTTCACTGCTATGTGGGAAAAGCGGTAAGAAAGTTTTTTACCCGACTGCGCGACGCAAAGGAAGGTATTGAGCTTATATCAGTCTAGTATGTATGTATGTATAAATGTGTGGTCCTATGTGGCGTTGTAAAGATCAAAAGCCTTAGGCAATTTAATGATTCTTAAGTCAATCGATTCGTCTTATCCTAGCAAGTGTCACTAAAGACATGACACCAATAAAAAAAAATCATTATTAAGTGAGGCATTATTGAATACGTATTAAAAAATTATTATTAGATTCGTTTCGTGATATTATATTATTATTTAGGATATACATATATCTTAAAACACTCCTTAAAATGAAAAAAAAAATAAAATTTTAGCTTCATCGAACTGGTGATCAGTTTCACTGTCACCATTGCTTTAATGATTGCAGCACATATTTTAGGCGTTCTATTGATTAATTTAAAATAGCCTTCATTTTCAAATTTTCCGCTAGTTATTAAATAATTTACTCAGTTTATCTTCTTCTTTAATAAATAATTAAAATAGGTATATTATTTTTTGACATTAATTTTGGGACGAATGTAGGTGTAAAATTGTTCTAAAAAAAAAAGTTCCTACATATATTTGAATTCCTACAGAAATGTTACTTAGTTTATTTGCTTATTTGTTTGTTTCTTTGTTTAAGCGCTAAGATATCTGGATCTTAATTTTTCGATTTTCTTTTTTGTTTTGTATCAAAACTACATCCCTCAGATGGGCTATAGACTATATAAGATTACGGTGTAAGTTTTAGTTAGCCTTAAGTAATGGAATAAAAATAATAATGAACGCCATCGAATTACTTTAAGCGCATGCGCTGCAATTATAGCTACATCAATCTCAATCAGTATATTGTAATAACAAAAATATCGAATTTTATTAGTTCTAAAAAAAACTCGGCGTCACCGTATATCTATCTCTTACAAATAAATCTCAAAAAGGCATTTCTTGACGAAAAAATAATTGAAAATTACAAGGTCATATTTTACCCTTTTTTATTTGACATGAATATTGAAACTTACTAGCAAAAGTTATTCCATTATCAAGGAAATTTTGTGAAGATAAACTTCGGCTTTTATAGTATCTAATTTGGATATATATTTTCGACAAAATGTAAAATTAATGTAGTTCAACGCAGTCACGTAGTGCTTGCACATTCTCAGAGTTAAGAAAACAAGTTGTTCATGATTGAAATCTGTTGGCAAATTCAGAATAAATGCAAATAGGATGTTGAGTGGCGCAACTCAGTATACAAATATCTAAATAGGAATCTTGGAAGACATCGTATGTTGAGTGGCGAAGCTCAACGCCGCTTTTTGTCTAGTTACCAGGGCGAGAAAATAAAATAATTCATTCATTCATTGTTTCAAGCGGAAATCAAATCCACAACCGCCCAGTTCACAAAATATCAAGTCTTTACTTACCAAAATATAGACATAGTAAACAAATAGTCCTTTGTATTAGTTAATCGTTCGAAGAAATTCATTGGGATTGACGCTTGGCTCTTAAGAGATGGGATGGTGGGCACAGTCCTCACTTGGTCTATCAAATATTCTATATTCGTATGCATTACCATACCGCCAAGCACAATCCAAGGCACCTGCTGTATGGCCGCGTACCTGAAAAAAAAGGTGAGTCAGATTCAATCACAAAGGATTCCTATCAAAACTATGTAATTGTCCCTAATAGGAAAATGGAACCCTTATAGGATTACTTTGTCTACTTAGAAAACTTAGTCCTGGAAACGGACCCGGCTACGTTCAATTTTTTATACGTTTTGTAAATAAGTAGTTTTCTTTCCTAAGTGTGGAATGACACTTAAAAAAAAATAAAAATACTTTTTTCTCTGTTCGTCTGTCAAGATCATTTATCGATATATATAGAGATCGAGTAGAGGTATCAAGCTAAAATTTATATTAATTAAATATTTAAGACTATGGTTTAAGTCAACGCAATCAAAACATACGAGCATTTACGCATCGATTTCGTTGTATTGTAAAATGGAAATTGAATTGAAAATCGCTGCGTAATCAAAACGTTTAGGGTGCTTTCTGTACACCTACGTTCATAAAATTTATCACGAAGTGAAAATATAAAATATAGAAAAAAATCCTAAAAGTGAAAATGTATAGATATTTCATATGTTTGATTAGTTTTTTGCTGTTTTTTGGGGAAGTTAGGACTGTAGATTTAGATATTTGATATTAAATTCAGCTCTACGGGACCTTAATAAAAATGCACAGACAGACGGACGGCAGTAATTGTATGCTACATTGTATGGAGATTACACACTAGAGATTTTATGGTAATTAAGTTAAACAATAGAATAATGCATGTTTAAATGATGTCTCACCATTTAGAAAAAATCTTCTTCACTAGTTTTTCAGACAAAATTTCATCATCGTAAATTTAATAAAAATGACATATAGATGGACAATATTATTTAAATTACCTCAAAAATATTAAAAAGTTATGACGATTATAAGAGATAAATAAAATAAAAAATACATTCTTATTTTACTTAGCCTCATGCTTCTTCCCTAGCGGTGTAGCCAGAGAGAACGGAGCGCTAAACGCTACAGTCTGTGCATACCTTTTTTGCCTTTTCCACTGTCATCAATTTCTGCATACATGCCTCACTGGGTACTTACTTAAATATTTAATAGTATAATTACTTCTTAGATCATTTTTTTTTATTTATTAGTCAATATCACTATAGACACTTGGTATCACATACAGGTTGTAACGAACAATTGTTGATCAACGAATCGAAAGGTAGAGGTACTACCTCAGTATCTACCCAATTTACCCTCATGTATGTCAACCGATTTTCAGTGGTTCGGCAGATATTTGAGAATTTGTAATTTTTTGATAAAAATCGGATTCTTGAGGAAAATTGGCAAATACAGTCCGACTGTTTTTGTTGTGACTGACTGTTGAGTCTGAGTGTAATATTTCAAAACTGTTGGCTTATAAACCTTGGCAACAACATGGAAACAAAAATAGTTTTTAAATAAGCAAAATTTTATCATAAACTTTCAAGGTCAATAAAATCATCAGTAATTTCTTTTCGCTACGAAATAACTAGTGATTTTTTCAGAAATAATTTTAAAAAGTACTAGCGGTTACGGCTGAGTCGTACGCTGTACGTCTTACCTCAGTCAGTCAGGTACATGTTTATATATACGAGTATAGATTAATTTTTAGATCTTACCCAGCTTCTATTTCCGAAAAGAACCACTCGGTTATGATCGCGTCGAACTGTTCTTTCACCAATACCTCTCTAACCGCAGGAGTTTCTATAACACCCAGTGAAATATTCCTTGCGAATTCCTTTACTAGAGATATGCCTTGTTTAGTTCGATCTGATTGTGCCATTACTGTAAAAGTACGTACATAAATCATTGCTTTACATGTTTTGTATGACAAGTTTCGAGATAGTGAACAATAAAAACAAGAGATCGTCGTGGTTGTGCGTTTTATTTATTGAATAGGAGATTTATTATTTTCATATCCTAGCTCTGATAGTCGCCGCGTAAATGTTTCTGGTGTCTTTGTTTACTAGAGATATGATACGCTTAGACCGATCTGATAGTGCCTTATCTGTAAATGTATATAAATGAGTCGTTACTTTGGTGGTGAAGAGAGTCAACCTTCATGTTACAAATTTCGAATAGTGATCAATAAACATAAGAGGCCGTCCAGGTGTGATGGTAAAGGGTAAAGGTGACAGTTGTATATTCGATTCCCACTCGGGGAAATGCGTTTTTTCATATCCTCGCTCTGGTAATAAGATAAAGCGCTGTGTTAAATTGCATCTAAATGTTTCTAGCGTATTGCTTTGCCAGGGATTTACATTGTTGTGTCCGATTTGGCTGTACCATTACTATAAATATTTGTAAATTTACATATTACAAATCACATATTACGAAACAATGAACTATTTAATAAAACAGGATATTGTGGTTCGATTTCCGCTCGGTATAATAATAATGTCTTTTTTTATATCCACGCTCCAGTGAAAAGCATTGAGTTCCGTTACAGCACATTATAACTATAGTAAACTTTCTTTTTAGCTTCACGCGGTATCCCGCAAATAATAGGATAGACAGAAGGAACCTAGGAACCTTGTGTTAAGATACTCAATTCCCTTTAAAATATTTCAGTTCTCCAGTTTGCGCCTTATATTATAAACTTACCTGTAGTAAATGCCACTATGTGGCTCACGTCTATTATTTTAATTTCTTTGGGTTGCTTTATTTCTGGATACGTTGTTATAAGCGTTATCTGAAAAAGTGATGAATAAAAAATAGACTTTCCTATAAATGTTTCAACTGAACTTTAAGGATTCAATGGCATACTCTATTTATATATATTTTTTTAGTTTCATGCACCATGCACAGCCCAATTTTCGAGATACTGTGTGTAGCCGACTAACATTACATTTTGTCTTAATACCATAGCAAAGAAATAACAATATTCTTTTTCCTCGAGTGAAAATTGAATTCACAACCTTCACACTTACAATTTCACAAACACTAATCGTACAAACCTGATGGCCAGCTTCCAACAAGGGGTTAATAAGCCCCATCATTAATAGAAAGTGACTCCTTGAAGGAACTGATTGCATGCATAGGATCTTGTAGCCGTACGCTGACGACACAAGCGCGAACAGCAAGAGGGCTATCTTCATTTTTGTTCTGTGTTGAGAAATAAAAAATTTTTTTTGTAAGATTTTTGTACTTAGCTTCACGCTATATCCCTCATATACCAGGTTGGTTAGACGAAATGTAGTGTTAAGACAGTCCGATCCGGCTGATGAAATTAATTCATTCGCCCGAGTAGAAATCGAGCTCACAACCGCTACATTTACGGAGACGGAGTGTCGTACGCCACGGCTTCTTCAAGATTTTGTGTAAATATATTTAATTATTGTATTTGCGATATATGTATATTGGTCAGGTAGAAGAAGAAAAATAATTTGTTTCTGTTCTTTCCGGGCATTATATTGCGAATCAGTTAATAGAAGAAAAGTTGGTGTACAGGCCAAGACCAGAGAGGCCTCATACAGACTTCACAACAGCGCGGATTATGTCATTGTATTGTGTAAAATATGAGGCCGATAAACACCTCAACAGCACCAGA
This sequence comes from Heliconius hewitsoni, assembly GCA_018230445.1. Taxonomy (NCBI): domain Eukaryota; kingdom Metazoa; phylum Arthropoda; class Insecta; order Lepidoptera; family Nymphalidae; genus Heliconius; species Heliconius hewitsoni. Next base: position 9,202 of record DWAN01000833.1, read on the forward strand.
AAAAAATTCTCAATAAAGGTCCCACCGTGAACACATAATTTTTTTTTACATTTTTCAAGTGATATTCCACACTTAGAAAAGAAAAATACTTATTACTAACAACATAAATAAGTTGTAACAAGCGTATGAAAATTTCGACGTAGCTTGATCAGAACGTATGGCTTAGTGGTCAGAGCGTCTGTTCGGTTTCCAGGAGGCGCGGGTCCGAGTCCCGCTACGTTCAAATTTTTATACGTTTTCTAAATAAGTATTTTTCTTTTTTAAATGTGGAATAACACACTAAAGTATTTTTACTTAAAACTACCTAAAAGTTTTGTGCAAACGGAAATGTCAAAATCAAATCAAGAATGTCATGTTCGATTTCCAGTCCGGGGAATTATTTTTTATATTTTTATCGTAAAATAACGTTTCGAAATACAAAATTGACCATACGTTTTCCATATTTGACCGCGTCCAAGGTAAAAAATATTATAATAAAAACATCTTCATTACCATATCTTAAGCAATTAAACGCAAAAAAGATTCTAAAGATTAAATTTTTTTTACATATTTTTGTTTTCTAATAACGAATATAATTTTAATTTATCAAAATTATATAATAATCAAACTTATTTTTTAATAATAATATTAATAATTTATTTATTTATTACTCTTATTGCAGTAGTAAAAATTACAAATATTTTTTTGGACCTTTACGTTCAATTAGTTAATTAATCACTAATGATAAATTATTTTTTACCTGCTCGGGCAGCTCACCCAATTATAAAAAGTATTAATAATTTTGGACTACTTTACACCTTAATATTTAAAAATTTTCAAAGATAAATTTGAACACAGCAGGATTTAAGCCCATTTTTATATTGGAAGGAATATGAAAGCGCGACGGGTTTGTAGGTTCGATACCCACTATAAAAAAATATATTTCTCGCTCACGTAACAAATGCCGCGTTGAGTTTCGTCAATGAACTAGCTAAAAATTGCGCAGTGCTTGGGTAACGGAGGGTTTTGCCATTAGGTTCACTCCGTCAATCCTGTTGTATATGGGATACAGCGTGAAGCTAAAATAATAATCATTGCCAAGTACTAGATATAATGTATGTTTTATTGTTCATTGTCATGGGGCGTACTTTTCATGCATATCACGGAGAAGACAAATTATTTTCAAAATAATCCGTTCTCCACTTTATCGAATACTACTTTATACTGGTGGCTATTTTTAGGTATAATTGACAATTCTATAAGTAAATTTATTTATTTTATATATACATTTTTGCACATAATTACAAAAAAAACGTTAAAGGGCATTCTCTACGAGCCAACCTTGTCGTGTGTTATAATAACTGTGCAGGTGTGCAGTAGGAAAATATACATACATATACATACTATAAATACATAATTATACATATAATATAATATATAATTATAATAATATATTACCGATATCCTAAATAAATTACATAAAAATGTAATAATTACATAACAAATTAAATGGAAGAATATTATATATTTATGCAAATTTTTTTTAAATGTTCTTTTACCCAGTTTTAGTCTACAGTTTTGCTTCGTAGTATCTAAGATTAGAGTGTTCAACCATACAGATACAAACTGTACAGCTTTATAATAGCAACAGCTACAACTTTTATTTTATTATACAATGCAAACTATGTAATAGAAATAAATATATTTTAAAAAATAATCATTTTTATATGTACAAATGAATGTTTGTCTGTATGTTTGTCCTTTATAAAATCGTAAACTATGTATTTGATGATGTGATGATCTTTAGCAAAGTTGTTGTACATGAGCCTACGAAAGTTTCTTAGTTGGCAAGACCAAGGTTTACATGAGTGCATACGCCGATAGGCACTCATTTTTTATAAAATTAGTAAGTTTGTTTGAAATTTGTTGTATTATTATAATAAATATACGAGTATAATGATTACATGGTGAATAAAGTGGATAAGTATTAGTTTCATTTTGTATGAAATGAACTATAAACATTAGTTTGAATTTTTTTTTTCTATTAAATATATAAAATTTCACTTTTTGTATTTTTTTCCTGTATTTGTATTGTAAGTTCTCGCTTTGTGCATAATTTCATACCAGTAGGGCCAGGGGATGTAACCTATAGGTGTTGATTACGCGGTGATTTTTTTTGAATCCACAACCGTCACGCTCACAGTCTGCGACGTGATGGCCATATGGTCATTATTTACTTACATATAGAAATATACATGTATGTATGTCTGTCAGTTATCTGTTCACCGCAACCACCTACCGACCACAACCGGCCTTAGGGTCGGCTATTAAATATGCAAAAAAATCTCCAACCCAAAACATTTTTAAAGATATTTGAAGCAATCATTTTAACTAAACTAAGCCATCATCCGAAAACTTAAAGTTAGTTTTCGGAGACGATAATTTTATTAATAATTATATAAAATACGATGGCATCAAATATTATAACATATTTGATGCCATTGTGGAACTGTTAACGTTGGTTGTGAATCGATTCATACTTAAGGTAATTATAATTAAACTATTATCATTTTCCCCTTAGGCGCAAAGCGTGGCGTTGAGTTCCTCCACTCAACATGCAATGCCTCAAGAAATCAGCGGAAAATGCGATACGGAAGTGTCTTAATGGTAACAGAGTCTCTTAACACTAATTTTCCACGTTCCTACTTACCTACACTGTTATGTATTATAGTGTGAACTTAAAAAAGAAAAAATGTAACACTATACGTATAGTAATATGGTAAGCAAACAAAGAATTTCTAATTTTCAATCAACTTCATACTCTTTCCCATACATCGAGATAGCCAGAGGGGCCCTGATGTCAAGACACTACGTTCTACACTTTCCACCCGAATTTGAGACATTGCGTGTCACTTGCCGAATTCAACGCTACCCTTAGTCTTACAAGAACGGATAAATTTAAATAATTTATTACCCAGAATGTGGATCGAATTCGCAGCCATTAGGGTTACAGTCGGACGCTGTTCCGCTGCACCACGATGACCTCTAACTACTCACAGATGAATATAATACTTTTAGGTTACATTAGTAAAAGTAAAAATATATTAATTTAATAACAAATTAAAAGTTTTGTGTAAGAAAATATCTTTTGGGAAGAATATTTTTGTCTGGCTGTTCAGGAAATATGGAATTTTCAGTTTGCCAGTTTTGTATTAAGCTATATTTTATTATAATATTTATTGAAATAAGCGCCGACATCCTGCGATTCATATAAAAATGCTTCTATAATTTTATTATACATGCCCCCAATAGGGATTTAAATCCAATATCGATTTAATTCACGATAAAATTATATCTACAAACTAACATATAACTAACTTAGAATATAATATGAAGCTGTATATAGTGAAATCAATACTCACAATTTAATTGAGAATTTAAAAAAATATCACCACATTTCGTTAAAAGAAAACAAAAAATCAAACATTATCTGCCCCTTACAGACGACAACTGACTCGTCTCGTGTTCTCAGAGATCGAAAAACTAATAATATAAGGACTTAAATAAAAATAAATATAAAGAAAAATCACTCTTACCTCCTTATAATTAAAGGCCATAATCGTTTAGAATAATAATGACGTTCAAATAACAGGATTACACTGTTCTATAATAAGGCATAGTCCTTTTGTCATTATTAACCGCCATTTTAAGTCTTAAAACAATGAACTTAAATGTCATAATGCTGTCTACAGATAATTCATGTTACAATTTTTTTTAAAGAAGTAATTGATATAGCACCTTACTCTATTAGTTTTAAGACTTAGTAGAGTGAGTTTCTAGTTTATAACGGTGACTCTTATAAGAGTTTTCTGACCGTGTGTTTTTATTAAGAAACAACTTTTTTTTTATGAATATTACTTTGTTGTCTTGACTTTCATTCAATAATTAGTTCCACGTGTATGGTATAGTTCTATATTATTCATAGTAAAATATTTTAAGATAATATTCTGTGAGAGACAAAACGCGTATAACCTTCTGTTGCTTACAAAAAAAATATTCTTAAAGTTGCAGGGCAAGGAAGGAGAGTTAGTAGTTACTGAATATTATATGACAAGAACTTTATACGAAACAAAGCCCACCTATGTTTTTATAACTAAGACTTGTAATAACAAGTGACAAGGAATCAAGTGTTCAAACACTCCGATCCTTATTTTTCATTGAATTCTGGTGGCATCGTCTGTTTAGTGGTGGAACTCAACGCCGCGCTATGGCTCGACTCCAAGATGATATCCATATTACCCAGGAAATTTCTATGTTCCTAACACAAACGTCGTGGCGCGGTGGCACGAAGTGTGACTGTAAAACCGACTGGTTGTGGTTTCGATCCTCACTCGAGGAGATGAAATATTTACTTAAATTTATATTTCCGACACGGCGTTGAGTTCGCAATACGCAATGCCTCCAGAATTTGGGGAACGGAGTGTCTAAACACTACGTTCCCTCTACCCTGCGTGCGGGATACAGCGTGAAGCTAATTTAATATTTTAATTTTTTTAAACATAAACGTTTCTCTACCGAGACTAGAATTCCCAGACCCATAGTCAGATTGAGTTCTGCCGCTCAACACGCAAAGCCTGCAGAATTCGGCGGAAATTGGGGAACGGAGTGTGAACACTAGGTTTTCTCTGTCTACCCTGATTGTGCGGGATACAGCGTGAAGTTTATAGATAATAAACATATTTATAAGTTATATAAGTTTATATATAATAACCTGCAAACCTCACTTATGCCAGCTAGTTGTTATATTATAGCCAAATTCCCAATAATATTTACTATTTTCATTTCCTTGCTCTGATAACAACGCTCTGACAAAGTGTTGCATTCCGCCACTCAATACGCAATGCCTTAAGAATTCAGAGAAAATTGGAGAACGGAAGCGTGGCTTAATGAGGAACAGAGTGTCTAAACACTAGATTTTGGGGTTCCCTTTGCCTACACTGATATGTGCAGGATAAACCGTGAAGATAAAAAAATACTCATGTTCATTTATTTTCTTTCCAATGTTGTAATAAATTGACACATAAACAAATGAACAATTGAACCATAAAAAATACATTAATAGTAAATTATGTTTTGTTTTAAATGCTATAGGTATTTGTAAAGTAAAAATAACTATTAGTGAGGCCAGTCGTAGCGGAGTGGCCCACCCGATGAAATTAATTATTATTAAGTTTCGCTACTCAGCACGGCATGGCTACAGAAATAGGCGGAAAATGGGGACCGGAGTGTCTTAGCACTAGGTTCCCTCTTCCTAATCTACTGTGTGCGGGATACAGCGAAACTGATTTCAACTATTAGTTATGTTTGTTTAGTTGCATGCTCAATCTCAGAAACTGGTTTGAATTTAAAAAATGTTTATGTACTGGACAGTCCATTTATGGAGGTAGGCTATATTCTTTACAGTGATGGGCGTTGCGACTTCAGCAATCACCATCAAGAACCCTGAAATCATACTAAAAAACCTGAATAATAAACAATATAAAAAACCGGACAAGCGCAAGTCAGGCTCGCTCAGCGAAAGTTCCGTCTAAATTTTGGTGATCTCGAGCTTTTTCTAAAATTGGAGCTTAGCTTAGTCAGAGCTCTTTCATCGGATACTTCTCTTGAACTAGGAGTTATAGAACCAAATTGTTAAGGCTATTATTTTTAGGTTATAACGACAAATATATAGTTTTTAGATTATTTCCTGAAATAGTACTTTTACCTGTAGATAATATTTCATAATTCTAGGTCAAACGACAGTACCGTTGTAATTTTGATTCCTTTTGTAGTGTCGATAACGAGTTTCTTGCGATATAAAAGGCCATTTGTTTTTTTAAGTAAATGGATAATTAGTCCCATTATTTCCTGAAAAAGTTTTTCAGGAAATAATGGGACCGTAGATTTGATATACTTTGAATTAAAACACAATATCTCTCAGTGTTCCTGAGATAAAGACTCTTTTCTGACAGACAGAGAGGTACACGGACGGACAAGAAAGTGATCTTATTAAGGTCCCTTTTTCCTTAAAAATGGTTCGGCATCCTAAAAAACCTTTACACGAATAGATCATCACTTCGAACGATCAGTGTTTGACTGCAACCGTATTAATTGTAGGTTCGATTCTTACTCGATGTAGTGATTTTTATTATAATTAAATTATTTCCAATCCTGCCGTATTAAGATCAAGCGTGTAAGGGGCAATTTTAAAAAAAATACTGTCAATGATCAATAAATTAAATTGAAGTATAGCTTTAATAATAATAATTTGCGTCATTTGGCCATTATGTACATATATTTCCATGCAACCGTTGTTAGTAATAGACTCAGTGACTTACGAGTAGGTCGAAATTACGTTATGGTTATTTCAGCGTATTTTGTTTCTCTTCTCTGCTTCCCATTAACTTTAAAGGCACTGTGTGTCAGAACGGCGGAACTCAACGCCGCTTTTCGCCAGACCACAAAACTTTATATAAAAAGTAATTTTACTGACAAATTACTGTGTGCGATCAACTTCGTTTTAATGGACTATGGTGTTCACTAAAATTCCTCTTCTCCGAAGAAATTTTGAAAAATCCTCTCCCAGTGCTCCCCTACACTCCCTTACCTAACTACATGCCAAATTTTAACTTTTTCAGTACAGTAGTTTCGTCTGTGTTGTTTGTCAGTAACTCTTTTTGTAACAGTAAGTATACCTAGAGATATTTTTATCGAGGTATATTTATATACAAAGATTTTCTTGCGAAGACGAGTGTGTCGCTAGTTAATATATAATAAAAAAAACTCTGCTTTACAGAACACTTGTGGCAGGGGGAAGCTAGTGTTAATACACTCCGTTACTCACTTTCCGCCGAATTCTGGAGGTACTGCTGTTGAATGGTGGAAGTCAACGCCGCGTTTATACTTCGATACTAGAGCGAAGAAAATGAAAATATAAATTTAAATAAATATTTTATTTCCACGGTTGGGTGTCGAATTCACATCCGTCACGTTACAGTCCAACCCTTGTGCCCATGCGCCACGACGGCCTCAACAAACAAAGTTTTTTATCAATTCAACCTCTCGTAATTTATTTTTATATTTTTTATCTACATTCATTTGTTTGTTACTGTTTTATCTCTGGTTATTAACCCAAGTCACTGTAATTTTATTTTGTCACTTAACATGTAAAGATACCATCCCTATTAAATATATTTTCTTTGAGCATAATAAATTTCTTGTACATAATTTTTCCATACTTTTTGATTTTAATCAATAAAATTGATCGATCTCAATTATGAATAAAATAGTTAGAAAATATAATTATTTAATATAATAGTACTAAATTTGCAATAATATTTAAATGGGAGCCTATTTCTTGACACAAATGAGGCACGCAAAGGTTATGAGTTCGAATTTAAGAAAAATGTGATTAAATGACTATCAATTCAATCTTGCTGTTTGTCTGTACGTCTGTGACCAGGCTGTATCTCGTTAACTGTGATAGTTAGACATCTGAAATATTCACAGTTGATTTATTTCTGTTGCCACTATAACAATTAGAAAACAAAATAAAATAAATATTATTTTGGGTTTTATAGATAGTGGTGGTGGAGCTCTTCAGCGTCCAATTGGATTTTAAACATGTGTAAATGAGGCTTTGGCAGTCAGGTTGGCTGGTAATGCCACGGTTGCGGGGCTCGTTATGTGTTTTGGGGAATTAATTATTTTCATTTTTTCGCTTTAGACAAAGAGCATAGTTGAGTTTGAGACGAAATTTCGTACAAGATATTCAAAACAATGCCTGGAGGAATGGAGTGTCATAGTAAATATGTTTCCTTTTTTATCCTTTCATAAGGGGGATACATCATGAGATCTTTTTTATTATTTTATTTCTTAAAAGTATCCAAGTGAGTATAGAGCAAGTAGTACTAGTAGTAAAATTAGGTTAATTAGGTAAACCATTTATACATTATCCGTTGACAATATACTAAGGAAACAAAACAAACTCAAAATTAATTCCTTTTCTCTTTTATTATGCTCTTAAAGCAAAATATAAATTTTATAAATTTATACAAATATTTTAAAATTAAATACAGTATAGACAATATTACTATTAATATAAAGATCTGGTCCAACATCAAGAGTTCGTACCATTTGTAGAGTTGAGCTTTAGAACGAATGTGGTAGGCCCCTAAAAAATATTAAAAATATATATTGTTAAAATTATAAATATTTCATTTCCTCGAGTGGGGATCGAACCCACAACCAGTCGATTTTACAGCCACACTTTGTGCCTCTGCGCCATGACTGGCCTCTATTTTCAAATTAAAATAAAATATTTGTGATGGATTATCCATTTATGGAGGAAGGCTGCCGTAAGCTATAGGTATTAATTACATCACGTTGATCGTTTATAAGTAACCCATCTGGTTCAAGTGTTATTTACATTCAACGACGTAGCTTACTTCACGGGCAAAATCTAGTAAGCTATATAGATGGTAAATGTAAAATTGAACTCTATACTACCTTTACTGTCGATGGCAAGTTCTATATAGTGAGTAATGAGCTTAGAAGGTGAGACGGGACGATTTCTGAATAACTTGGACAAGAATTTTGCTCTGCTGATGTAGCTGAAATATAGGAAAATATTTATACTGAAGGGTTTTAGTATAAAATATGCATATTTACATTTTGGTAAAAAAATATACCTGTCATCCTCTAACAAAACCTTTAGTCCATTTCTAACATTTGGGACCATATCTGGACCGAACTGTACTTTGATAGCCCTACCAGCTCTCACTGAACTGTCTGCGTTTCGTGGCTGATCTCCAAACACTGGGATAGCAAGCATGGGCACTCCGTAGTGTAAAGCTTCTAACGTACTTAATAGACCAGCGTGGGTCATAAAAACTTTGGTGTTTGGATGGGCTGTTGAATGGAAAAAAGAATTTATTTTTTTGCAGTTTCATGCATTTTCCAGCATAACCTAATGATCAATCCACCGCGTACCACTCATAGAAAATTATATAAATGTGATAAAATTTAGGAAAGAAAGCAAAGATGGAAAGAAAATATAATAGTAATTACCTAATATTCTTGTCTGTGGCATCCACTTCCGTATATGAATATTCTTTGGAAGATTTACAATGTTTTCTTCGAACTTCCAAAGTACGGTATATGGAAGTTCTCCTAACATCTTGATGAGTTCCTTCTTCGTTTGCTCTGGTATAGAAGAAGATTTCAAGAGAGAGCCCAAGCTGAAGAATATCGCACCTTGTGGAGAATTGTCTAGGATTTCTTGGAGATCCTGAATATCATTAATCTCTCATGTATCTTTTATAATATATTAGGGTGGGCTAAAATCTTTTTATTTTTTTAAATTATAGTAAAAATGTTGTTCTAGACACCGAAAAAATACTTTTATTAAAAGGCCAACTCTTAATTTTTATAATAAGAGGTGTCTCATCGCAATTTCCCATATAAATAACAAGGAGAATTTTGTATTTAGCATTTGAAATTTTTGAGATTTTGAACTAAATTGTTATTTCCTAATATTTTCATTTCTTTGCTAAGGCAGCAAGGAAAAAGCCCGGCGTTGAGTTCCGCTACGCAATGCCTCGAAAAATTCGAGGGAAAGTGGGAAATAGAATGTCATAACACAAGGTTCCCTCTGCCTACCCTGCTGTATGCGGGATACAGCGTGAAGCTCATTTAATTTTTAATTTAATTATTTTTAATTGTAAATTTTTCCATAGCATTATATATCATATTTAACAAATTTACCTTAGGCAACCCAGGAGTATCTTCATCAATATGAAATCCAGCTATTTCCACAACATTAGGCGGTAGGCTCTGAGCTGGTGTGTATGAAGGGTGTGAATTTACTAATAAAATTGATATATTGTGGAGGGCAGAAAGATAATCAGGAAGAATTACACCTCTAGCTCTTGCAAGGTGTGTAAAGTAGGTGTCATAAAGTGCAGCATTAAATGAATGATCTTTCCTGTAATATATATGTGTTAACTAGAAGAAGACAAAGATACATATCGTCACTCTAATGGTTTCTGATGAAAAAAACTACCCAAATATTATATATCAACGATATAGTTGAATAGTTAAATAATAAAATTAAATAATTTAAGCAAAAAACCAAATCCAAGAAAAGAGTCTTAAAAAATACAACAAATACAGCCATCCACTCATACATAATTATTTATATTCAGATTATTTTTACGAGAGCCACCAGCGAGAGAAGTGTTGGTAGTCAGTCACTGAGTACGACTTACAATAAAAGACGATTATACTTACCAAGCATCATAACTAGACAGAAAATATAAAGCACTTGTAACTAATCGTTCCTTCAGACTCATAGGGATTGGAAAATCGAAGAACATTGGATGTGTGGGTACTGATCTCACGGTGTCCACCAGATAGATGTTCCAAGTATGGGTGCATGGGTACAGAACTTAGAAGGATCCAGGGTACCCCTTGGATAGCTGCATAACTATTTTTTTTATGTTTTATTTTTTTTTATAAATAAGAAAATGCATATGTACATATGAGGAAACCACTAACATTAACAGTATTAAGGCACTTCGTTTGCCACTAAGTGCCTAATTTATGACACGTTGGCGGAATGGGGAACGACGTGCTTTTTTACCAGATCACGGAAATGAGAATAATTCATTCATCCGAGTGAGAGTCTAACCGACTACGAACGACTACGAGTATTTAAAGAACTAAAACATTAATGCGATTTACTATTTACCTACACCGAAAAAGGCTAGCAATCTACAAAGACGATAAATGGCACCTTACCCAGCTTCTACATCAGAAAAGAACCATTCAGATACAACTGCGTCATACTGATTTGTTATCAACGCCTGTCTGATCTCTTCATTTTGTAAGGCAGCTAGCGATATATTTCTGGTGATCGCTTTTATTGTAGATATACTGGTTACTCGACGTAACTTATCGTCTAGAGCTGTAAATGCACAAAACGTAACATCTTATCCTGGATTTTTTTTTAAAGTTTCTTAGCTAATCTTGCTACGTCTAGAGATTTTTTCTGTGCGCCTTATCCCCAGCGGTTAGTATAAGAGAGTAGATTGCTAATCGCTATGGTCTCTGCATGCCCCTTTCGCTTTCCCCACTGTCATCAACAATTTCATACATGCCCTTCGGGACTTCCTCATATTTTATACGTGACCTCTTTCCAGTATCATCGATACTGCTCTATTGGAGGTCTACCAAGGTTATGTATTTAATATAAAGTATGTTGAGGCCAGTCGCGGCACAGTGGCGCAAAGTGTGACTGTAAAACCGACTGGTTGTGGGTTCGACCCCCACTCGAGGAGAT
>DWAN01000834.1:0-20550 GCA_018230445.1 Heliconius hewitsoni
GAACCCACAACCAGTCGGTTTTACAGTCACACTTTGTACCACTGCGCCACGACTGACCTTAATTAAAAACCAGCGTCATCTCTACTTTATTTTAAGAACTATATAGTAGCAATATACAAGCCATTTGAAATCTTTCTAATCACCACTGTAGTCAATAGATGGCGTCATGTGTACCTTAATATTGGAAAAAAAAGAATAAGACCCCATTCGAAGAAATGCATTATCTAATATTTTCATTTCCTCGTTTTGGTAACGAAGATAACACATTAACACACTATTGCTCCAGAATTCTGCGGATATTGAGGAATGGAAATGTCTCAATACTAGATTCCCAGATTCACTCTGCCTACCCTGTTATATACGGAATGCAGCTTGAAGCTTATAAAATAATATAAAAAAAATATTTATCTTTTTTATAAAATTAAGTATAAACAACGGATAACATTGACGTTAGAAATAATTTCTAAATTGTCTTTTATTTTAAAAATTTCGATTTACTATTTATTTGAAAGAAAAAAATCTACAGCAAATGAATACAAACATTAATTAATTTTAAGGACGTAAACTAAATCAAACAACATTTACTTGTAGAATCTTGATGTATCCCGCATATAACAGGATAGGCTATATGCAGGATCATAGGTGTAACAATAGGTGGGATCGGGTGATCCGTGCGCTTTCATATATTATATTAAGATATGATGTTGTACGTTTTTAACTTTTTTTTACCAATTTTAGTTTACTTTGTAAAAATAACTAAAACAATTGAATATGAGAACAGAAAGCAACTATAGTTTACATGGATTTACTTGTTAAGTTTAGAAATCTAACATTACATAGATGTAAAATAAAATTAAACACTTAATTACTGAATCTTATCCGTTTATTTTACAAAACAGTATTAAAAATATTTCTCCAATGGTTCGCCAAGTATTTGTTCCAGTGTTCTAACAGCATTTTTGGTTGCGTTTTCTATCCTTTGGTCACCATCTTCTAAGAGCTCGGCGAGGAAAGGCACGCTTTCCGCTAGTAACGGTAGCCAATTCGATCCTAATTGAGAAGCCATAGCCACTAAGCAATCTAAGCCGGCAAGTCTGGAAAAGAAAAAAAATATATATTGTATTAAATACGATAGAACAAATATCTTTTTTATCGGATTATTTAGATTGTTACTATCACTTATTTGCATTTTGTTGGTAGGTAAAATATTCTGCACCGTCACCCAAAGATACAGACGAAAAAAAATATATTATAAACATAACTTTCCAACAAAAATTCAAATTGTAATTTGATAATATCAACACAAATAAGTCAAAATATTATTTAAAAAATAAAAATACCGTATCTCCGCCTCATTGTGCCTCGTCTTCAAAAGCACTTGATAATTCAACAGCTTCCATAGCGAATCATCAGCTGTAGCAACCGCGAACTGAGATATACACGGGATAATGAACTGTGACGACCTTGACTTAAGACTCGAAATCCCACCCACTGTGTTTTCCAATTGATCTACAACCGGCTGCATTAGCGTTTCAAACCTATCCTTATTGACAAAACTTTGACTGTCATACAAAAAGACAATGTGTAGAGTTTTTATTATATAATTGATAAGTAAAATATTTTTGTCGTCGGACTCGAAGAAAAGTTCCTCAGTTTTGCTATTGTTGCACGAGTCGAGGAGTTCTGCTGCGTTTTTGATGAAATGCCCAGCGAATAATACAAATAGGCCTTTTAGTTTTTCTGCTATTGCACTACTTAGTCTGAAATTAGGATAACTAATTAAACATTTTTTGTAAATTATATATATCCAGGAAGCAAAAATATTTAGCTTAAAATGTTTAAACTGAAATTCTCTGCATGCGATTTATACAAAATATGAAACGATAAATTATATGGGCTACCTAAGAAAAAATCTAATGAATCATTATATTATAATCATTGTATATAAAATAAGCATTAAAAAAAATACTTGGTCTATGTAAATATAACCAAAGATAAAAAAAATGTAAAATATAAATTTTAACTTAAATTTTATATGGAAACTCGTATATGTAAAAAAATTATATAATTAACAACACTTACCTATAAAAAGTAATTGTTCTATCCTTACATCCGTCTATATTAGTCCTAATCGCCCAATCATAGATCTTGAAATAGAATGGCCTGAAGTTAGTCTCGGAAAGCTTCAACACAAGACTCACTAATGCCTTAACAACTTCGTCTTCAGCCGAATCAATTATATCTTCGCTTATATTCTTATCAGACGCTTCACCCCGCAACTGAAGGGCTGATAAGAAAAATGACGTCAAATCCTGCTGCAGAGTCCTAAAGTCTGCTGTCGTCACGTTAGCAAAGCTATCAGCTAAAATCGACATAACAGGACCAACTGCGTCAAAGTTTTCTTTCTCCAAAATCAATTGATGAGTTTCATTAGCTACTGGTATCAAAACTCTCGGCGGAATCGAACTAGCTATCTTTTTCTTAATGTTCACCAATTTCGATACGATCGCCGAAACTTTACTGCATTCTTGATCGCCTGCTTGCCATTTGCCTAGCAATATAGCATATTCATAGAGTATTTTTTGTAAGTATGGACTTAAGAATAGTGGTAAGCTCTCAACAATCTTGGATATAGCTGTGACGGTACTTAGCAAAACCAGCTCGGGAGTTTCAGATTTACGCTGCTTCTTTAAAATTTTTATTAATGCTGGCATAAACTTTCTCAAGCTGCCCAAAGCATGTGCTTTCAAATTACTGCAAAGTTCAGCCAAACAGAGGACTATAGACGCCATCACATTACCAGGTATACTAGAGTTGCATGTATACTCTGTGACTGCCTCCAAAACGGGTTTGAATGGCTCAGGGTGTTCTGCAGCTAACATTCGTGTTAATAGTTTAAGAGATAAGAGAGCAGTTTGTTGGTTGAGCTCTAGTTCCAAGGCCACATTTTCGTCCTGATTTAGCGGTGGATTCTCAATTGTTTTTACAATTTCCAACAACGCTGGTAGTAATGAAAATAGTAGGTCCTTATCTACTTCAGCGAACATTTCAGGACTAAATTGTACTTTCGAATTTAGTAATTCCATAGATTTTCTCCTTACAGTTTGCAATGTATGTTTTAATAAACCGCGAACGACCGATAAGAACATTGGAGCTGAGAGCAAGTTGTTGGTATGGTCCAATAAATCATAACTGTGATGTAACATCACACGCCAGTATTTCGCTGTTTTTTCATCTCCAACCTTAGATATACTCTGAATGAAAGTCAGAATATTTATTATGTATTGCTTGTAATGAGATTCCATGCACTTCACGTCTACAGCTTGGCTGTTATGTTGAATGAATCTCGACGACGATAAACAACTATTCATAAAAGTAACGATGACGTATTTATAATGTCGTAGTTGAATTGGTGTATGGCCATTAACACTAAATATATCACTTGGATCGACATCTGTATCCATAGAGTTCTCATCTTTTTGTAATGGCAAGGATTTCATATAAATTGTCAATTTAATAAGATTCTCCAGACATATTTCCGGTGAAAACTCAAGCAAAATGCTTTGTCCGAAGTCTAACCTATTTATAGGTGACTCTTGCTCAGCTAACGTTCTCGGCGGACGTTTATCTTTTTTCTTATTTTCATTGTTATGTCCAATATGAGTTTCAAGTAGTAGAGCAAGGAAAACCCAAAGGAACTGATTTGGTCTTAGAGTTTCAATTAATTTCTTATATAAAGGCAATCTTCTATGTTCCGGAACATGTAGAACAACATCCGCAAATATTCGTAAAACTGGAACCACACGTTTTTGTAATTGTTGGAGTTCTTTTTCTGTCAAATCTTCAACATTTCTGTCTAATTTCACTAAAATGGGTACGAGGGTCTCTATAATTTTTGTTATTATCTGGAAGCTGTAGGCATCATCATGTCTAAGGACAGATGATCCCATGAAGGTAAATATTTCCATGGTATGATGGAGAACTTGCTCTGGTAGCATATAAGCAGCATGAGATAGAAGTATCAAAGCGTGGTGCTGCGTTTGTGGATTTTGTGTTCCTCTTATACACTGTACTATAGTTTCTACATCAAATATACTTTTGATTAACCTCAATTGATCTTTATCTTTATCATTCACGAATTTCTTACAGAAGTACCAGAGCGAAGACAAAATCAATTGTTTTGTATATTCGACGTAAGATTGCTCTTCGAACCTTAAACATTTATTTAGCAATTGGAATAAAATGGTTACAAAAGCGTTATCAACGGACATTTTCTTTTTGCTCTGAACATATTCCAGCAGTGTAACACCAAGTCGCCACTCATCTGTTTCAGCTAATTGATAAGAAAGCATTGATACTGTAGATTTCTTCTTCTTCGACATATTAACTGTGGGGTCTGCTGCATTGAGCATGCCATGAAGAATAGGTTTGAAATGTTCAAATTTTATGTGTATTTTCTTAATAGCTTTTGACGCTGCACTTGATATTATTGGATTGTTACTGAAGGTCCCAGCAAATGCTATAAGATAGATTAGATCTTTTGATTTATCCTCAGGAACTCTAGCAAAGACATCCTCATTAATCTGTTTTATTATTAATACACTTGGACTGATACATTTTTGATCTTCAGTCACTATACATTCTCTATATTCTTTTAGGCCTATCTCAACTGAATTCCATACTTGTTCTTTATTAAGAGTCGTTATTGTCGTTTCATTTATTTGCTCATACACAGTTCTTATCAGATTAGATTGATAAATATCGAAAGTAAACTTTTTGTCTAACTCATTTTGTTTTATGATCTTTTCTAAGCCATTTAGCGATGGTATAATGTGGCAGAACGTATTAACGTTATTAATATGTGATAAGATTTTGACTAACGCTGATTTTATGTGAGACGGAGTGTCACCAAATAAAATTGACGTAAGTTTAAGTAAACAGTTTTTTCTAAAAATCTTAGTTCCAACAGACTGCTGTGTCAAAATTGTCTTCAAAACTTGAGGCAATTGTTCGTGATCTAAAACTAATTCTTCCTCATGAGATATCAACTCCTTTAATAGTTGAACATACACCAAATTTTTCTTTGAATCATTACGAATAACAATTTTAATGAGATCTATCACACATTTTCGTATCGAAGATAATGGATTATTCAGATTAAATATTACTGTTAATATAAGTACATCAGAATCATATATCCAATCATCAGATTGAACAGAAAGAAAATTATTCATCAACTTCAAACTTCTCAATTGAAGTTCTGGTGTAAATACGTCTTTTGGTTCATTCGCGTAAATAATATGTCCAGTAGCGATATTAGCTAAAAATTCAAACTTCTCTTTGGGGCTCTTAAGCAACTTTTGCAAAAGCTTTTGAAGTAATTTTGCATAGTTATCCGCATAGGACTTAATTCCACAGCCAGTTATGAAAATTTCATATAATCGTCTAATAAGGATTGTTTTCGGATCTTTTAATAGATTACACCAAGGTTTTGTAATAGCGCTGGGTTCAATTTGATCTGTTATTTTTGAGAAGACGAATTCAAGCATTTCAAATAAAATTTGATCTTTTTTTCCTAATTTAATTAATTCCAAAATAACGTCCGACGAAAAATTTGAAGTCTCAGTACTAGACACTATTGCTCTACTTTCAACTGATTCCAAAACTAAGTTTAATATATCTGTAGTATCCTGTATAGAGCCGTTTTTCAATGAACAAGATTTTAGAAGTACGTAAAAACAAACGTCGAGAGTCCTCTCTTTGTTTAAGCGATTAATATCAAGTATTTCATTAAAATTTATAGTCACATCATTGAATAGAATTTTAAAAACTATTTCATTTATAGCTTCACAATTATGTTTTATAGAGTCGTTAATATTGGAATGTTTCTTGAAAAAATTTTTTTCACCCCATGGTGATTTTATAATATGATACGCAAGTTCAGCTGAATCATTATTTTTTGGGAATAAATATGGCATAATAGCTAAAACTATTTCATGATTGACTGGTAAAGTATTTAGAGAACAAAATTTCTTTACAGCATTATGTCTCAGATTAACCCATTTCTTAGAATGTTTATTAGCAATATAAACAAAAACATTTGTCAAATCATCTTCATTCAAAATATCTTGCAAATTTTTATCAGGGATTTGTAAAGCTGCTAAAACAACGTCTTCATTATCATCTTTTAGTCTATTAATTATGGAGTCTTTCACAAACTCAATATTTTCAATTTTAAGAGATTGAAACTCCTTTGCTATATAATTTACAGCTTCAACACGTAAATTTGGATTAATGTGGTTTAAATTTTCAAATAAATATTTTCCTCCAACTTTATGGGCGACAGCAGGTTTGAAGCCTAACACTTTTGACAGTTGTGTTTTTTTCTGTGGCGACAGATTACTATCAGAGCCCATTTGCTTCTTAATAACTTTGTCAAACACATCTGGATATTTATTTTCAACAGCTTTCAAAAATGTAGAATACCAACTTAAGATTTTATTAGAGAAACCATCATCATCATCAATAATTTCTAAGTCACTTCCATCATCATTATCCTCATTTGTAGACTCAACTGCATTTAATATGCAACTGAAAAATTTTAAGAGAAAAATAAATAATAACATACATAAAAAGAAATTAATTAAAAGTATTAAATAGAATTTGATTGTTAAATATAATTCAATGAAAAAAAAAACCTTGAGGTCAGTTATGGGCAGGAGTGTGACTGTAAAATTGACTGATTGTGGGTTCAATCCTCATTCAAGGAGATGAAATATTTATTTAAATTTATATTTCTAATTCTTTGCTCTGGTTTTGGGACAAAGCCGGCATTCAGTTCCACCACTCAACACACAATAAGACCTACAGAATTCGGCAGAAAGTGGTGATGGAGTGTCTTATAACTAGGTTCTCTCTGCCTAGCCTGCTATGTGCGGCATACAGCATGGTTGATTTTGATTTTAAAAAAGCCTAAAGGCTCAGCAATGTAGTACCTAATTGTAAACATGACACTTTATTAAAAGTAAGTGAGAATAATCATTTTCATTACCCTGCCATATGTGGAATGCAATGGGAACCTTTGTTAACAAGTTAAAGCTTAGTGTTGAATGCCACCATTTAATATACAGTGTGCCAAAAAATCTTGAAATGCCATGCATGGGAAGCAGTGTCTTACACTTGATTTTCACTGCTTGTCCTACTATATGCGAATACACCATTAAGCTTAAACAATAAAAAAATACAATTTATTAACTTACTTAACAATTTTTTCTGGTTGCTGATGTTTCAAATCAACTTCATCAATAAATATCTCAGGCAGTTGACAGAATCTTATAAAATCCTCTATATTACTTTGAACCAACGGCAGTAAACTTGACAAAAACACTAAGCTGAATGTTTGAATACTAATTCCTAGTTCAACTAGTTTCTTTAAATTTGCACAGATAATATTCATTACATCAACAGAAATATTACCTAAGATGTCTGAAGTCATTTTTGTTAAATGCTTTTGGTTTGTGTATATTAGATTTATTAACAATACTACATCATATGTTAAGTCAAAATTAGTTGTAAAAAGACGTGCAATTAAATCATTTATGGTACTCTTTTTAAATGTAGCTTTAGTAGATAGATAGCCTAAGACTATGTGAGAGGATGATCTAAAATCTATAATAGTAGATTCAAGTCCTCTTATTACTGTTGGTAATAAAGCATTTATAATGGCTTCATTGACATATTTACTTGTGTTCATAGTACCAATTGCAGTTGAGCAAAAAAATGCATATACAGTGTTCAGTTGTGTTGCTCTGTCCCCAAATTCCATCACATATTTTAATGTTGTTTTAGCAATGAATTGTAATGTTGATGTATTTGAAACACATTGGTTATGAAGAACTTGCTTAGCCAAAGCAATTCCACGTTTTTGAATTGATTCTAGCCAATTCCATCTATTTGAAGTTGAGGATAATTCAAATAACTGAATGAAACGCACAAATATTTTTGTTTCATGGTATGGCAGAATCAACATCATAATTGCATCTTGGTTGTATTGGTGTATGCTGTATCTATTTACCAGCCATTCCAAAGCTTTATGACAGGATTGAAGCAGAAAATATGGAGATAGCTGAATAAGAAACTTTTCAATAGTTTGGTCCAAATTTTTGTTTACTTCCTTACTCTGAACAGCACGTTCAAAATCTTTTGATGACACACTAAATAGTGAATCTTCATACACTCGAAATCCCTCATATAGCGCAATTAACTCGTTTAATCCACTAAGACCAATTTCATAGAATGTATCGCGATCCTTTAACGCAGCTTCTTTAGGGTCAAAAAGTAAAGACGCCTTTTTCTTATCACCTTTATAAATACCAGATTGTGGTACTGATAGCTTTCTCAACTGCTCTGCTAAGGATGTAGCTGCCATTATTAAAGACAAATACGTTTTACAGGAGCCTGTAAAAAATATATATACTAGTTTTACCACTAATATACTTAAATATATAGCTCTGCTATTATACTATGATAAAATCTTACCACATTAATTAATAAAAATATTTTTAGCAATCGACAATATAAAGCGGCAAGTATAACCACGAAACACGTGTTATTGACATTTCCTTCTGTCAGTTGTCAAACGAGCAAATGGCAATAGGAAATGTCACACAATCTCATTAGTGTATGGGGACGTTCATCATTCATGCTTTTTTTAAAATACTCATTCTCTTATTTTAATCTCATCTACATTCACGTAATAAAAATCGTCATATCGAAAAATAAAATAAATTAATTAAATCGAGAATAAAATTAATAAAATTTCTGAAAAACTATACTTCAAATACAACCTACCTTATTTTACTTGTATGGATAATAACGATTACATAATAATAATCGTAATAAAATAAATATATTCGCTTAAAAAAAACTTTTATTTATTTTGTTAAATTTCCTATAACGTTTTACGTTAAATGAATATATCCGTTAAAAAATCTTCAGACATTCAAATTAACATTTATTTTATAAACGTCACTCTGTTTGGATGTACACTTGTGTGTTTTGTTAAATTATAAGTTGTTTGCGTCAATAAAATTTAAAATAATGCGCAAATTTTGTTTTGTTAAATGAAATGATGCAATTAATTTACTCCGTTCTTCTATAGTGACAATTATTTATTTTCAGTTTTAACACAAAGTGTACAATAAATAATTTTCGTTGTTCTTGAATACAAAGTTCTTGAAGAATATGGCATCGAACTTGATCATTTTCCTATTATTTATTTTTGCTAACTCATGTCTAAGTTATAAACCAGTCGTTTTAATTCATGGTATCATGACAGGAAGTGGGAGTATGGAGATGATAAGTCGGAGAATTCAAGAGGTAGTTTTAGATTTTTATTGAAAATGTTATTTAAATATTTTTTGTTATAACAATAATGTATATATTTTTTATAATATGTATTAATTGTGCCTATACAAGTATATATGTATATTAAAATTTAAATAATATAGATAATAAGAAAATAACATAATTATGTTTTTGTATTAAAATAATAAAATAGTAAATTATTTTTAATTCATCTCATTTTCCTTTTATGGCTTCAGAAACATCCTGGCACAAAAGTTTACAATGTGAATAGATTTGAAAGTTGGTCCAGCTTAGAGACTATGTGGCATCAGGTATTAGAAATTGGACTGGACGTTGCTAATATTTCCAGTAAATATCCAGACGGAATAAATCTCATTGGTAAAATATTTTTAAATCTAATAAATCTTCATCTTTATTGTCAGTTCTAATTCTAATCATTAGAAATGTATAGTTATTTAGAGTTACCTTTTTTATACCATTATAGTGTTGATTAATTATATGTTCTTTGCTGATTTATTTTTGGATACATTATCCATATATGTTTAATGCATGGAACTTTATACACATTTTACAAGTACAATAATAATAATTTATTCAACTGAGTGTGTATCAAAACCACAACCATTGTATCAATCAAATGCAAAAGCTGTATTATATATAGCTATTGCACCCATAACGTTATGACATATGTCTTTTTGATTATATATATTTTTTGATTCACTTAAGGTTATTCCCAAGGAGGCTTAGTAGCTAGAGGCATTGTGCAAACGTTTCCAAATGTGACTGTCAGCACTTTTATATCACTGAGTTCACCTCAAGCGGGTCAATATGGAGGTCAGTGAACCGATTATAATATGTATGCTTTATTTAAATATTGGTTATAGTTATTTTAATAATATATTATATTAATATTATACATCATAAGTATTTGGATCAATTTTTTATTGTTTAAATATTTTTTTATTTTAAAGATTGTTTTTTAAAGTAAAATAATATATAATTTGGTAAAAACAAAACACTCTTATAAAATAGAAATACTATTACCATTTACGTATTATTTGCAGTGTGCTGCCCAATTTTCAAGATATTACATGTTGACCGATAGAATTCAACAACATGCTATGACTTGACCCATCACAGGCTTATGCCATGGAAGACTATTTTTAATTTAATTTAGATTTTTCACTTTACATTTTCAGCTGGTTTTCTTCATGTTGTATTCCCTGGGTTAGTAAAAGAAAGTGCCTATGAACTGTTCTACTCGAGAGTGGGCCAACATACATCTGTAGGCAATTATTGGAAGGATCCTTACCATCAAAATTTGTATGAATCATACAGTGTATATCTGCCTTATATCAATAATCATATATTGTAAGTATTTATGGTTATTAGTATGTTATTTTTATAGATTCACACTGTATATTCTTCTGCATTTTGTTCTTAGCTTTCTGCCCATTTTCCTTAGAAAATCAGACATTCACCCAAATATTTACTAAACCCCAGTGTTTACAATCAGACACTGCTCCACTGCACCTGATATTGTAATTATAAAATTTTAATAATGATATTAGTCTTTAAATGAATTTAATAATTAATTTGCATAGTAATACTAAACAATTAATTATCTAATGAAGCTCTAGCTTGTTCAAACTTGTGGTTACAAATCATATTAAAGTATTATACAAAAATTTTACTTATAGCTCAGTGCCATCAAAAATATGTAATAATATTTTTGATGGTGTTGTTATATATTTTTGGTTGTATTATTTTTTTTTTTTTTTGCTAAAAACGGTATATATGAATTTGTTATAAATATCTTGAAATCTATTGCATTCTATTGTAAGTACTTATTAATAGTATTTGTATCTCTATGAAGTATTTGTATGAAAATTTCAACCCAGTGAACAACTGGTTCCATGGTGTAATGGTTAGCACTCTGGACTCTGAATCCAGCGATCCGAGTTCAAATCTCGGTGGAACCTGGCTTTTTTGTTTTTTATTTTTTGATTGATCTCTTATTTTTTATATCTTTTTTTATTTTTTTTTAATCATTTTCATGTTTTTTTTTTCATCAATTCTTATGAATTTACTATTAAATAAAATCGTATTGACTTTTTAAATTTATTTAATTTTTTTTTAAGTAATGTAGTGTCGTAATAATATAATATGATTATTTCTCAAAGTCACCATAAGCGTCATTTACCATTTTTTTAATGCCTTAAGCCTTCATATTGAGGTCAAAGTCAGATAAGCGAAATCATTGAACTTTTTGAACGTCATCACTATCGTTATTAATTTTATTATTGTTTTTGATAATACTGACGTTGTCACCATCTTAACAATAATACAGGGAACTAAACTAGGGAAATGGATTAATTACATGTATATATATAAATTCATATAATGTATAACTAGAAATAATTTATATAAATAAATAAATTATTTTCGGAATGTGCCTGACTGAACGCATTGGTAGTGGGTTCAAGATGATTTGGCAAAAGTAATTTTAGAAAAGATTTTAATTTGATGCAAGTTTTCGTATATCGTTTCTACATCATTTAAAGTCATTGTTTTTTGACAAATTCTAGTTCTGGTTTTAAGGTTAACACTGTATCCCACATGTAGGTGTTCACTCCGTTCCTCACTGTCCACCGAAGTTTCGAGACATTGCGTGTCAATTGGCACTCAACGCCGCGTTCTAATATTTAATAATTTATTTTCCCGAGAATGGAGAAAAAATTATAAAATGTCTGTATACCTACGTCGTAAAAACATAATATATTGCAGTATTTTAAAGCCTTTTATTTATAATACTACAATATATAG
Organism: Heliconius hewitsoni; assembly: GCA_018230445.1. Classification (NCBI taxonomy): domain Eukaryota; kingdom Metazoa; phylum Arthropoda; class Insecta; order Lepidoptera; family Nymphalidae; genus Heliconius; species Heliconius hewitsoni. The sequence continues at coordinate 12,193 of DWAN01000834.1, forward strand.
TATATTATGTTCCTGTTAAATATTAACTTACGTTTACTTTGTTTCACTAGAGTGAAACAGAGTCTCAGGTCTAGATTTTGTGTAGTTTTTTATATTTAATTTTTTCAGGTCAGCAAAATCGGATGACTTTAAGAATAATTTACTTCGCCTTAAGAGGCTCGTGCTCATAGGAGGCCCCGATGATCAAGTTATAACACCTTGGCAAAGCAGGTATCGTACATTTTTAAATGAAACTATTTAAACAGGTTTAAATAGTGTACATTTTGATTTACAAATAATAAATAAATAATTTTACACTGTCACCCGCACACAGCAGGGTAGGCAGAGGGAACCTAGTGTTAAGACACTCCGTTCCCCACTTTCCGCCAAGTTCTGGAGGCATTGCGTGTTGAATGGTGGAACTCAACGCCGCGCTTTATTTCGACACCCGAGCGAAAAAAAATATAAATGTACATAAATATTTTATCTCCTCGAGTGGGGTTCGAACCCACAATCAGTCGATTTTACAGTCACACTTTGGGCCCTTGCACCACGACTGGCCTCTTTACGGAAATATATAACATAATTATATTAATAAATATTTTACGTTTCTAATACTTTGCATTAGTTCATGGTGACAGGCAGATTGAGTTATTTTATATTTTTCTGTTATTCATTTTTTTTTATTTTGCAAGTCTAATTGAAGAATTTTTTACTAAATTATTATTTTCAGAAAAGAAAAATACTAAACATATACATATATTTTTATTACTTCCTACATTATTACTATAGTATATTAACAAAGACAAAATAGAACCTTATATAGTATTTTTTTATAATTTTCCAGCCAATTCGGCTACTACAACGAAAATGAAACAGTTGTCGAGATGCGGGACCAAGAAATATATCTGTCAGACGCAATAGGTTTGAAAACGTTAGATAAAACTAAACGTCTCCACGTCGTCACTGTACCCGGAGTCAATCATTTCAACTGGCATATGAATGTGAGCATCGTTGATGATTATTTATTACCTTATTTAGATTAGAACTGTATTTGGCTTACTGAACTGTATTTTACTGTATCGGTTTATTGAGTACAATGAATAATTTGATCAAATTTAATGAAATTATCTTAAATAATCATTTTTTTTATAATGTGACCCTTTTATTATTTATAGTTTCTTTAATTTTTTTATTTAGCATCATTTGATTTCGAATATTTGTTAAAATTTGAGAAAACCAAACGTCTACACGTCACTGTCGGCAAATAATAATTTCAATTACAATTTGTGATTGTGAGTATTGTTGATGATTACTTACTACTTTATACAAATTAGACTGTATTTAATGTACTGTGCCGTATGTAATTGTATTTGTATGTATGGTACAGTACTGTCGAAGAGTCATGGCCCCGAAGTTGGCTGTAGATGGCTGTGCAGATTTGATTTCAGGATTTTTTCATATTTTTTATTATATTATTTTCTTCTCTAGTGCAAAGGTTCAAAAGTCACAACTCGTTTGTTACATAATCAAACTTTCTATAAATTTCATTGATGATATATAAATTATTAATGTGACATAGTATTTATAATAATAAAAAAGAATTATCAGAATCGTTTCACCCAATAAAAAGTTCTGAGGTAACAAACAATAAAAAATAATAATAATACAGTCGAGTTGATAACCTCCTTCTTTTTGAAGTCGGTTAAAACGTTATTTTTTTAATTTTTTATTACTGATTTTTTACTTTAAGATTTAGAAAACATTAAAAAATAAGAAAGAAATCAAGATCTGAATAAAAAACAACAAACAATATGAAATGCTTTGTGATTGTAACTTAGATGTAATAATTATAATAGTTAAGTATAGTATTTATATAACTTTGTGTCAAATTGTGGTTGTAATTAGTAGTTTAGAAAGTTTTTTTTTACAAATGTCATGTAAAATGACATTTGTAAAAAAATAAAAATGTAGGGTATATTATAGTAATTAAATAAATAATTTAAGAAACTTCTAAATTTAAGTATAATTTAAATATTGTTTCTTAAAAAATCACATAAAAAAATAGCACTGAAACTATTTTTTAAACTTGTTTATGGCTTTTTAAATGAGCTACGCCATTTTTTTATTTTTATAGAAGCTGCTTTACATGAAATAATAAAGTATATATCAAAATTGTAAATGCTTTATATGTGATTTTTCAATATATATAATTTAAATGTAGAATTACGGAGTTTTGTACTATTATGATAAGTAATTTAATTAAACTACTCAAGAATGTGTTCTAAATATAATATTTCTACAGAATCTACATAAAAATTTGAGGCTAAATAGATCTGAAATATTGTAAACAATTTTTAGTGTATAGTAATTGTGATGATGAAATACGAGTCAAATATACGATTTTTAAGCCATGACGCATTTATAATAATAATATAAATAAAAATGTATACATCGCCTTCCAAAAAAAAACTTTTTATTTATAAATCAATTTTATAAACTATTATAAAGATTGGAAATTTATAATATTTATTTCCTATATATATAATTTTATTATGAAATTCAGTGGTAAAATAACATATAACAATTAGGTAAAATAAGTATGTATAAAGAAATTCTACTTATTATATTATATGATAGATTAATAGAAAAATCAGTGAATACATTGGTTGTGATAGCATATAACCGTTTTGGATTTTGCCACACATCCTAGAATAAAATAGTTTATCTAAAATTTTGATACTCACAAATAGTTTTTTTTTTTTGGTCGCTTTTATCCCGAACATACGATCTTCCGTATATAAAATTATACGGAAGATCGTATTTTAAATGTTTATTTAATTTTAATATCAAATGAACGAAAATTTGATATTAAAATTAAATAATTAATTTAATATTAATATCAAATGAACGAAAATTGGAAGACGTAATTTATTTTATTAACCTAATTTCTTGCCTTTGCCTGTGTTAGAAAGATACAATAAATTTATCAACATAAAAAATGTTACCAGTATATATTTTATAAAAAAAAATTTTATATAACCAGTAAGTAGACAAATGTACACAAAACTTTAAATTGTGATTATCGATATTTTAATGATTTTTTTAAATATATTAAAGCTTTTTTAGTATTTTCTTTTTTTATTTCCAGTGTCCAAAATCTTTATAAATAAGGATTTATTTATTATATAAAATTTCATCTATTCTATTACGCAATTAAGAATAACGACATACATGTCGAGTAAATGATTCCAACAAAAGAATCTTTACACAATAAATACACTTTGGGAAAAATATACACTCAAAAAGGCCTATTCTTTATAATCCGGTATGATTGGATAATATTTTTTTTGTTTTTAGCTAAATCAAACTAGATTTTACCTTTGTTATGTTCTTAAATTAATAATTAAAATATCTCCACATATATTCAAAACCGCTCTTAAAATATTAAAAAACGTCAGTTTGTCAATATTACTTCATGTATTTTATAATTTGCAAAAGATTTTTTGAGATAAGTGGAAATCCCACGTAATTATTGTATTAACGAGTATATTGATGTAATATCAGTGTGATATTGATACGGGAAGTGATTGCAATATCAATAAGTACGTACTAGAGATTCCATAAAAGGTTATTTATCACCTTTTTAATTATTTTTACGGTTCGTTCCCCACTTAACCACCTAATTTTGGAGTAGTGCGTGTTAAGTGGCGGAACTCAACGCCTCTTTTTGTCATTATCAGAGCGAGGAAATAAAAAGGAAAATAATTCATACGGCCGAGTGGTAATCGAACCCACGACGTCGCGCTTGCAGTAATACGCTGTGCCGCTGCGCCACGACGACCACTGTTTATTTAATAAATGACTTTACGCTTTATTCTCCGCATACTAAGACTAGCAGAGAGTATCTATCAATCATAACATTAATCTCCATTTTCCGTCAGATATGGAAACATGCTCGATGTTTCGCATTCGAACGTCGCTTTTCTCTTGCTAGAGCGAGCTAATTGGGGGTGGATATTACAGTTATTTTAACCGACGACACACAGTTGTACCAATTAACAAATACCTACATCTTTCGATTTTTTCTTTCCAGGAAAAAGAACGGGCCTGTATTTTACAATTATTAAAACTGTTATATTTATATACTCGTCGTTTTAATATTATCCTTAAAACTGTATAATGTTCTTTTTTTAACATACCTACCTACAATAATATCTAAGTGAGCGAATAGTAAAGTGTTAAATATATATTTTTTTCTCTTACCAAACGAATCGTGAACTTCAACTGGCTCTTTATTTATTCAGACTTCAACTTGTCTAACATAAATTGGATTGGAAATTGGAGCCATGAAACTGGATTGATTATACATTTAATAATGGCATATGTGGCGGCTTCGCTTGAACTTTTTGGTATATCACAGCCAAATTATACAATTTCTTTACATACATTGTTACTTATATATTATTCTGATGTACAAGCGATATAACTGTAAAGTTTAATCTCAATCCGTTCAGTAGTTTTTGCGTGAAAGTGGAACACACGTCTATCCTCAATAATATTAAAAGAATTGTAAAAAATACATCTTAGTCTTCTCGTTTCTTGTTTCGCCTACATACATACCTACGCACGATAAGATATAAATGTAGGTGTAATTTGTCTTAATTACGATGTGTAATCAATAATCCTTAATTTGATTTTAGTTTATTATCTGATTGTATGGGAATTACTTTTTTTCTTGCCATAAGTGTTCGATTTCGTAACATTTTATTTTTTGAGATAATATTTATTATCGGTTCTTTTTTTATCAGACGATCTTTTAAAATACAATAAAATTTATGAATATTTCAGGAAAGAATTTCGATCATCTTAGTTAACGCAGCCATTATTTCACGTATAGTAAAATAGTTATGTTTACTTCGCGCTGTATGTATCCCGCATATCAAGCTATTCTCTCAAGGGAGAGAAGAGAATCTAGTGTTAAGGCTCTCCATTGAAAATGCACAGTACCATTTTCGAGATATTGCCTGTTGAGTGGCGAAACTCAACGCTACCTTTTGTCTTGATATCAAAGCACAATGCAAGGAAATTAAAATAATTCATTCTCCAAGTGGAAATCTACACTCCGCACACATCTACGCACATCTACATCTACACACATCTACATCTACATCTCCGCTGGTTTTAGTCACTCTATAACATACAAAATGCCTGTTAACACAAAAGTTCTTCAAAATGGTATTCCTAAAAGATCATTACGATATAATAAAAAAGGAGTACGGTAAAATAGGTATTTATAAGGTCATTGCTATTAGAGCGGAAGAAGTGCCGTTATGTAGCACTGTAGAGTGCAGACTGGTTTTTGTAACAATAATTTTATATTCAACTTATATTTATTAACTCCCCTGCACGTGTGTTTGTCAACCTATTCCTCCTTCATTTAGACTGATTTGCATAAATTTCGAGTGTCTTAACACTAGGCTCTTTCTGCCTACCATACTACATGCGGGATAAAGCGTGAAGCTAAATAGAAATTTAAAAAACAATTTTTAATTTCGTAATAAATCATTTATAGAAAAGTTTTTTTTTATACTCAACAACGCCTCCAGATTTCGGCAGAAAGTGGGGAACGGAGTGTCTTAACACTAGGTTCCTTCTGCCTACACTGCTGTGTTCGGGATACAGCGTGAAGCTGATTTTTGTTTCTTTTTATCTCTTAAAATCGCTGTCAAAGTGTAAGTGTATAAGAAAACCACAAAAAATATATAAAAGAGTTAATAAATTAATATTAAAATGAAATTATTCAAGAACGGAAAACGTGCAAAAAAAAATGCACTTTACTTATCACTTGTACTTGTTGTTCGCAGAACTAAAAAATATCCTACACAAAGGCTTTGCCTACATGTTTTTCTCTAATTAAAATTAAACTTAGCTTCAAGCAGTATCCCGCACACAGCATGGCAGGCAGAGGGAACCTAGTATTAAGACACTCCGTTCCCCACTTCCCTAATTGTTACAAAATATTTCGATTTTCGTGTAATAACCAAAATATGCAAGACGTAACCGATAAGAGTGTGATTCAAACGGTGTTTCTTGAAATATACTGTCAAACAAACACTCGCCACGAGATTAGATAATTTGAGCATGTCAAAAATGTATGACTAATACATATTTTTTTACGTCAGAGCCTTAAAATAATTTTTATGTTATGTTATTTAATAATATATTATATAATATTACGTAAATAATTTAGGTTCCCTCTATAAGTGCCTACAGCTTGTGTCTTAATCTCAATGTAGCGAATATGTACGTCTATATAATTATGTATATATTTAGTAAACACGGTGTGTTTACCATATTTTTTATAATTTTGATATATTATTTCAAGATTCACGCTGTATCCCGTCTGTAGCAGGGTGTAGGATAGACAGAGGGAATCATAGTGTTAAGACAGTCCATTTCACAATTTCTATCCAATTTTGGTGACACTAGGTACGTATTGAGTGGCGGAACTGAATGCCGGACTTTGTCTTGTTGATTCTCTGATTGTGAATCGAATCCACAAACATCGCGTTTACAGTCAGACGTTGACGTGACGCTAATAAATAACGCGTGACAGTTAATTGGCTAGGTTCATAAAAATGATAATAAATCGATTTTTTAAGCATGATATGTATCATCTAGTATTTTTATAGCTAGCTTCACGCATTTTTTAAAATATTCTCACAAAATGACACGCTTTAATTATTGATTAGAAAGTTTCGTTATATAATAACCTAAATAATAATTAACTAATTCATAGTATCATAAAATGGTTATGCTATTAATATAAAAATATAGTTTTAAACTTTCATTTCTCTAATTATAAAAAATTAAATCACTTTCCCTAAAAACGTCAATTTTTAAGAACTATAAATTCGACAGCTCGGTAAAAATACTGAAAATTCAAATTTTAAATGAAGACTACCAGTCATTTCTTAAAAGTGCATCTCATTCAAAGAAAAAAAAACGCTGTAACGAAAAAATACATATTAATCATTGTTGTGAATGAGACATCATTTTATTTCAGTGTAAACAGTTTTCCTTAGTTTTGCTAGGCTCATTTGAGTTTGTAAACTCTATAAGCATGCGCCTGCGTACGCGCATGAGTCATACATTTCTTTAATGGACGCGTGCCGATCATCGTGTTTTTTATATAGAATATCAATGTAGATAGTATATAAAAGAACTTTATATTATATATTGGGATTTCACTGGAAATATAATAATTATTTTAAAAATGTTTTCTTCCTTTTTACTTGTTTTATAAGTAACAAAATGAATAGTCCGATATATATGTTATTTTGTTTTCGTTCTTAAAAGAATCTATGCTTAAAATTTATAGACTATTAGGTATAGGCTAACTATTAAAATTATCTTGTGATTGACCTATTCGGCTCGAAATTCGGCTCGAATTTTTAGAAATAAATCACAATTATAACAAATAAAAACAACTACTCTTAAACTTAAGATTAAAATTATTCATCTGTTAAATCACTCTTTTTTTAATATTTCGCTCTATGGAGCGAAGTGCATTTCTCCTAAAAATTGATCTTTGATCCTTGACTGTTTCCCACGTCTGCAGAAGCGTCTGCGCATCATGAGTCACCACTCACCCATTTCTACACTATACAGGTTGCACCTTACGCCTCACATTAATTCGGTGACTCGGTGATTCATTGCAATACTATCTTAAGGAAAATTTTGATATTACGCATTTATGTCGATAAGAAATCGTAATATGTATTATGTTATTCTGGTGAATTCATTTAGGAACGGAAGTAAGGAAGTGAACTATAAAATTATCTAAGTATATTAACATATAGCTGTTTTTATTAAATTGGATCAGATAAGACTTGTGTTTGAGGCAAGTTGTGGCGCAGTGGTATAAGCGTGCGACTGTAAGCGCGACAGGCAGTAGGTTTTTATTCTTACTCCTGGTGATTAAATATTTTCATTTTCTTCATCCGCAGTGTCTTGAATTCGGACGGAAAACTAAAAATGCAGGATGGACGGCTTAACACTAGGATCTCTCTGTCTGCTCAAACGTGAAGCTGTTAATTTTAAAGAATAAAGAAAGTGTTTATTAGTACTATAATATAATGACTGTTTACATATAAAAATATATGAAAGATATAGTTCAGTTAATCAATAAGGGAAACCCTAAGTCGTTATTACGCATAGCGCGATAACAGTCAATGCGATTACAATTCTAATAAACTCTTTTGAGGAATAAGGCAGGATGTAAGAAATGAAGTCATTATAATAAGCCTGTAAATTTAATATTTTTTCATATTAAAAATACATATATTGTTTTTAATTGTGTGTTATTATAATATT
>DWAN01000835.1:0-20548 GCA_018230445.1 Heliconius hewitsoni
ATATATAGCATTTAGCCATATTGAAGGTTACAATTTTCGATTGTATTAACAGTTTTAATACCATTATTGATACAGTTGTATAATAATTAGTATCTAAGAAGCGTTTTGATGACTACGTAATTAAGAAACTTCCACACTCTGATGATGATGATACGTATTTAATATAAAATATTTTTTGTGCGGACTATAAGTGGAGTCCAAGTATGTATAAAACAAGCGCAGGCGCACCTCGGTCTGCACCATGGCGGGGCGCTGCGTGCGCAGCGCGCGCACGGTCTGGAACACGTCCACCACGCCCTCGTACTGCATGCGCTCCAGCAGCGCGGACAGCGTCACGAACGCGCCCGTGCGGCCCGCGCCCGCGCTGTGCGGCCCGACGCAATCAGTTCCAGTACGTTATAGTTACTCTTTATACTTACGACGACTATATATTTATATTTATCATATTAATATTTTTCATGTTATATTTACTTAAGGCTATCTTGGCGTCTGTTTTAAAAAATGCGATGGTTGTAAGTTCAATATCCACAGGAAATAACATATGTTTATTTCCTGACTGGTAAGTTAATATGCTGCGTTGAGTTAAGCCAGTCGACATGCAATGCATCGAATTCTATTTTTCCCCTGCCTACCATATGCCTGACACGGCGTAATCCAAAAATATTTTATTTCTTTTTTTAAGTGAAATATTTTTTTAGTTTAACGCTGTATCCCGCACTCAGCAGGGTGGTCAGAGGGAACATAATGATAAGATAATCCGTTCCCTACTTTCCGCCAAAGTTTTCGAGACTGCGTGTTGAGTGGCGAAACTCAACGCCGGGCTTTTTGCCTTGATGCCAGGACGAAGAAATGAAAACATCAAGAAACAATAATTCATTCCCTCGAGTGGGGATCGAACCCACAACCGTTGCGTGTCAATCAAACCTTAGAGTTAAATAAATTTTTAAATATTCCTTAGGACAAAAGAAGTAAACACAGCCTCCTCCCTTAAAAAATATATTTTATAAAGATATATCTCCACGTTAATAAACTGAAATAACAAACCACAAACACATGTAATCGAATGAACTAAAATACATATATGACATGGTATGATATGATATGATAGCATCATAACATGATATCATCGTGAGTGTGCATGACCGACATTATTTTATATAGACTTGCTTTAAATAACAATAGTGTTGTTGCATTGTCAGACATGCTTTTAAGCTAAATTGAAAATCTTTAATTGAAAAATTAAAAGAATTGAAAATTTCAATTTACTTTCTTTTTATTTGAAAAGAATAAAAAACAGGACAAGGCACGTTATATCAACTTATGAGTTGCTTCTCTAAATCGTCATGGTGTACACCATGCGTTGTTTGTAATGTGATTGCAACAATCACATCTTTTCCAAACAGATAAACATGTAGGAAGTAAATGTAGAAAGACTTTCAATTTAGAAATGATGAATGCAATGCAAACTTGTAGCAAATGATGCTACAAGAAGCTGTGTCAGTAGTGTCATTCTTAATTAAAGGTATAATGTACCTGCAGTGGACAGTAATAGGTCCATCCTGTCCAAATTGCTCCTTGGTCTTGTGAACTTGTCCTAAAAAGTCGATGAATCCCTCCCCGCTCTTGGGCACGCCCTGCTCCGGCCAGTCCGTGAACTGGAACTGGCGCACGGTGCGCGAGGCGCCGTCGCGCGCGTCCGTTACCTACAAGCGTTTATATTATTTATCTTCTTGGCTGTATCCCACTCATAGCAGGGTAGGCAAAGATAACCTCAAGACACTGTTCCTGAAGCACTGCGTGTTGAGTGATCGTTACCAAACCGAGGAAATGAAAATATAAAAGTTTTCGTTCCCCCCAGTGGGACTCGAATCGCCGCGATTATCCACACTTGTGCGCTGATGCGCAACGACAAATATGACGAAACGACAAATCATATCGCTTACAAAACCTTATATAAGTAACTTACTGACATCAGGTAATGACACTGAACACATAAACTAAATTGTATTGGAATATATGAAAATATTTCGGCAAACTAATATAATAAAATACGAATAAAGTATTTTTTACCTTGAATTCTCTCAAGATATACTGGGGCATGTTATACTCAGCGATGGGATCCACAACAAAGCATTGATAGCGGACCGAGCGGTCCGAAGGCCAGTATTGATGACACTTTTCCTGAAAACATCATTGCAATTAAAACATAGTCATAATTAAAATCAAACTTATTAATAATTTATTCCATACTTACTCTTCCCATTTCCTTGAGTTTGGTTAACATAACTATTATAGTAGAGTTATGTTCCCACAACATTCGCCAGAAATCGTCAGTTGTATCAGGCAATGGACCCTGAGTGGCGATGTACGCCGCGCGGTATCTATACCCGTCCACAAACGATGCGTTGATATAATCTGATCCATCTCGCGGCGTTAAGCACACTCGGGTCGATTCGTAAGGCAATATATGCACCAGTCTATTCTTATGTTTGTTGCACGGTAAGCTGGCAGACACGAAACGACTAGAATCAGCCTTCATATTGGCCAGCTTCTTGAATTCCAACTCCATGCCCGTTATGTTCTCGATTGTATCAATACGCATTAATTTCTGTATGTGGGGGTGTAGATTGCGCGCGGGAACTTCTGTGTCGCCACAGATCACAGCTTCGAGTAGGGCGTCGTGGATAAAGATGTATTGGTCTTCGGTCTGAACCATATAATTGCGTTGAGCTCGCAAGCAAGTCACGTGACCGTAGATGTCTACAGTTCGTTCATGTCGAGCTCTCTCGAGCATAGAATCTATGACGATAAAGCAACCAGTTCGTCCGACTCCGGCCGAACAATGAACTACTAGTGGACCAGCATCAGGTGGATTCAATGCACGAACTCTCCGAAGGAATTGTAGGAAAGGAGCCGGATGATCTGGTACTCCATGGTCAGGCCAAGCCGTAAATTGAAGTTGTTTTATTTCACGACGTTCAGCGCCCCCGTTTCTTGTTACTTGGAATGTTCGAATACAATAAGTGGCAAGCTCTTGAACTTCTGTGATGGTAACGCTCATCATGCCGTACGACTCGCTTCCTCTACTTGGCCAGTACTGATCACATTTTATTCGTGTCCTCTCTTCTAATTTTGTCATCATGACGATAGTAGACGTTCGTAGTTCCCAGCACATTCTCCAGAAATCAGCGAACGTTTCTTGTAGAGGTCCTTGAGTAGCGACGTATGCGTTATGTTTACGATATCCATCGCAGTAATTAGCGTTTATGTAGTCGCTGCCTAGTATACCATCGATAGGTTGCAAAATAACACGACTATGGTCGTATGCTATCACGTTAGCATAACGATTCTTGGGTTTATTTACTTCCATGTTAGAATGATCCCAGGTGAATTGTTGACCAGGTTCTATACTTTCGTATTCTTGGGAGAACTTGAGATTATCGCTCGCTTTTAATCTATCTATGTGTTCTGCGAGCTCAGAAATCGGGATAGGTGGATGAGAAATCATAGCTGGTGTTTGGAAGTTTAATCGTCTCATTTCCACCGGATCTGAAGGCGCCCCAAAACCTATATCAGCCGACATGAGAGGTCGGGTGACTGCTGCTTGATCAGGGGTTTTACAAGGCTGTCTTCTCCTTTTAATGATGAATAAAAATACTAAACACAGTGATAGCATCAATGCTGCTATGATAGGACCAACAACCCACAACATGCCTGCTTCTTTTCTGTTTTCCTCTATCGTTATTTCGGGATCACCATTAATGTCTTTCGGATCTGGTCTACTTGGTTCTTCACCAGGTGGAGCTTCCCGCATATCTAACGATAAGTATTCCGAGAATGGACTTGATGTATATAAATGTTTTTGAGGAGTGTCCACGACAGCTCTAACAAACACTCTGTATTTTTTATTAAGATTCAATTTCCTGTTTAGAAAACCTTCATACATTTCGTCATTACCCAGATGGAATGTATAAAGAATATTTCTTTGTAAAAATTTAGCAGCTATGTAGGGAGCATTTTCGTCATCTGTTCGTGCATTATTTTTTATTAAATCGTCTGTCAAAAACTGGTCGGGATTTTTATGATTATGTGATTTGTCATCGGGAACTACAACTAGATAATAATGTGAAATAGGTCCGTATTCTTCGGAAGCTTGAGGTAGAATAACGAGTATTTCATTTTCAACAACACCGTAAAAGTCCGGCTTAACCATTGGCTTAGGAGCAGCCATTTGTGTGGTTACAAAAATCGTAGTAGGCGGTCTATAGGAATTATCATTAGGTATGGCACTTATATTAACATTATACGTAGTGAATGGCGATAAATCGTTTATAGAGTATGAATTTCTATCATGTTTAATTATTATTTCTCTTTTAGGAATTTCTTGAGTTTGTGTCATTCCGAGTGAATCGACGAATTCTTTAATAGCATTGTATGATATCTTATAGCTAACTGGGTTTAAGCGTAACGGGGGAGACCATGATAATGTCATGGAGTGGGTGGATACATCTTGAGCTCTAAGATGTAAAGGCACTTCTTCGGGCTTCACTTTCACATTAACCTTTTCCGATAACCTTCCTAAACCTTCAGCAGTTTTAGCTGCAACGGCAATCGTATATTCTGCAAATTTATCTAAATTTTCTAAATTCGCAGAATGCGTAACGTGAACGTTGATTTGCTGCCATTCGTCTAAATCATCAACGGGAGTCATAGTGTAAAATATGACGTAGCCTATAATCTTTTTGCGTGAAGGTACTGTTTCCCACCAAACTTCTACTCCTGACTCTGACGTAGCAACGGCTTTGACTGCCATGGGAGCTCTACCAATGTCCCTTTCAGTGTGAGCCGTGATATCTTTGCTGTAAGGGCCAGGCCCTTGGTCAGTGTAAGCCCTAACTCTAAATACATAATGAGCATCTTCTTCTAATCCAGTAAACACAGCTTTCGTTAGTTCCGTAGTTTTATTAACGTGAGAAGATTGATCGCCTCTTTTATAAAATTGGACGTTATATTTCTTTATTTGACCACTACGATCAGCTCGAACGGGAGGTTCCCAGGTTACACTAAGTATATCAGGTGTTTGGAAGTGATATGTAACGTTGGCAGGTGGGCCTTTAGGTGTACCTTCAGGTGTAATCCAATATTTGATGGCTTCTTGGCCAATACCAATTTCATTCCTTCCAGCGACTCTGGCCTCGTATTGTACTCCTCTTTCTAAATCATTAATTTTGTACGAATTTACTTTTGTTCCTGGAAAATTAACTTCTTCAAGTGGTTGATCTTTGATGCCATATCTTAATCTATACCCAAGTAATTCGCCATAGGTTTGAGTTGGCTTTGCCCATTCAATTTCTATAGATACTATGGGGTCCCGCTCCAAAATCCTAAAAAAATATGTAGAGTAGAGAAAATAAGTATTTGCATATAATATCATATAATGTTATAGAAATATTTGGAACACGTTAAAATCTTATGCTTTACTACTATAATAAGAAGGCTACAATAACTTAATTATAGTTATAACTTACTTCAAATTAACAGTTGGTCGATTCGGCACTCCACCAGGTGTTTTTACGGATACTGGAGGGCTTCTATCTCCGTCACCTTTCCTAGTGAGGGCCGCCACTTGAACACTGTAGCGGGTGTCCGGTTGAAGTCCGGACACATTGAGCTCGAGTGTCGTGTCGTCCATCACGTTGAAACGCATCGGGTCGTTAAGTAAGCCCTTACCCTAACAATAGTCACTAAATTATAGTTTCGAAAAAGATTATACAGTTATTTATTTGTAATGTATCATATTGTGTATGTATAATCATCTAGTAAAATTTTTTCGCTTCATGCCATTATGAAACCTCATATAGAAAGGAGACTAAGAGACAAGTGTTAAGAACGTTCGTTCTCCAAATTTTCACTGATTGTGGGTTCAATCTCCCCTTCGGGGGAATGAATTATAGTTTATTATTATATCCATTTTTTCGCTCTAGCACGAAGGCAAAAGCCCGGCGTTGAGTTCCGTTACTTAAAACGCAATGCCTCGATAAATTCGGCGGTAAGTAGTAAAAGGAGTGGCTTAACACTAGATTCTCTCTGCCTATCCTGCTATGCAGGATACAACGAGAAGCTCACTTTTTAAATTATATGTAAAAATATAATATAAAAGATTGCTTTTTCACCTCTTCTCTAAGTTCTTGTACGTGTACGTGATAGCCTCTAATAATCCCATTTTTCTCTTTTTCTTGGGGTGGTTTCCACGTGACATGAATGGATGTTGAGTTGATCGCGGTTACTTTGACATCTTGAGGCTCACCAGGCACTGTACACAGAATAAAAGTTACGAATCTGAGCCAAACCTACTCTCGCATCGACCTAAATGCCCTATCAGCATCTAAGGGAGCGTGCTAGAAATCTACCTTAAGCTTAACGTTTAAAGGGCTAAGTTGGAAAGCTTCGAAGACTCATCGGTAAGCATTGCAAAATTGTATTTTAATATGTGCGGTCGGTAATTCCCGTCGGTTGCTGATAGAGTATTTAGGTCGCGACGCTTAACGCCGCTCAGCATCTCGATCGGGCATTTGAATACCAACACACACTGATCAAATTAACTTTTACGTCCTTTCACATCACCATAACCAATTAAAATCCATTACCTTCCAATCCACATCAGTAAAGATCAACTAAAATCGTCAAGCGTTACAAAGAGTTAACATTTAGTAAGTCATCTATAACAGATATCCAAAAGCGGCATGTCTATATCTATAAATATAATTAGGTTCACATTCTGCAAGGGAACACACAAAGTCGAGATTTAGTGCTACACGTTCAATTAGAAAAAGGGCACACCAAATCTTTTATATATAAAACTTAGACAAAATTATTTATTCTACATAACATCCAACTTTATCCGCTTGCAGCTTGTTATCAAGAGATCATTAGGTCACAGTGCTAGGAAGAACAAACTACAAAAAGCATAGGCACAAGCACAACGCACATAAATACAAGCACTAAAGTAATTTATACTCACTCTTAATAGCTGTACGGGTTACCAGCAGCCCATACAAAGTCAGTGACGAGAGAAAAAAGAGAAAAACGCATTCAAATACATTTAAGACAAATTGTGCGAACATTGCAGGGCGAACGGAACTACTAAGTGAGAGATTACGAGTAGAACGCTTGTCGGCAAATAGGGGGTATTCTTATTTCACATCCTCGTGTATTTTGAGCTCTTTTGGAGGCGCATTTAGGTTAAGCCGCTTGGGACGTTGACACCGGTCTACGATGAATGCATCGCCTTTTTCTGCTTACGTATGCTGCTCACAAACGGTAATAAATTTAAATTAATTTTTTTTTTATTAAATATTAAAGTCTAGAGGTAATTACGCGATGAATATATGTAATGATTATTAATTAATCGAGAGATATGAATTACGTCTTGATTGTTATCTCAGTGAACAAAATACGTTGAAGCACTTTAGACCATTTATTAGAGTCCCTTTGCGCCAGTTCACTCACACGCACATGTATTGATTAAGGCGACGGCGCCGATCTGTGTATGTGTGCTTCATCAGTGTAGTCTTGTTTCATAGAGCGCCACCCGCTTCTGTGTGTGTCCATTGTACCTTGTGTTGCTATCCACAGTGATGTCTGTGAAGGTGTCAGTGTCATTGTCCTGGCTGTATATCTTCTACAACTGTTCAGTATAAAATTAGAGATTAATCTATGTATCTCTAGCCGAACTGTATCGTAGCGTTCCCTTCCGTTCATTCCTCGACAACGGCAATAGCGTACGTTAGGCGTATTATGTATGTCACAATATATTCTAGTGTGCATGCACGACGATAGTTTGATAGAGTATACAGAAGATAGAGGAAGAGAGAAACGTCTACTGGCGAGAAGTTGTAGCGTAACAGTAAGTTAAATAGACAGATAGATAGAGGGAAAGTAGAAATAGCGCGCAATAGAGTAGTCTAGACTGAGCAGAGCAGTTGGGATTATATGCGTACTTGCGGAACTGATCCTTTGGATGCATTTGGGTGTGACCAAGTTGTTCAAACTAATGAAAATCCTCAGGATCAAAGTCAGTTTTATCCGCTTTTTCCCGCTAATAGTAAAGTCAGACAGTATTGAGTATAGAATAGTTGTGAGTAGTATAGTAGCATGCGCGCGTGTCGTGTGGGACGGTATTGGTATTCAAATGCGGCGCTCGGGCCGTGGTGCGTGTTGGGCTGAATGACCAGGTTTATAGAGCATAACAGATTATTCATTTGTAATGTAGAAGCCTTATAGATAGAAGAATTAAAATAAAATAGATACAATATTAGAATATTAAAAATTAGCTCAAGTGCTTATTTACTTGAATGCAAGTTAGAGTGTTCTTATATAAAATTTAAGTTCATCATTTCAAATTTAAATCTTTTAATATAATGGCTTGTACATTGCAAAACTTGTAGTTCTCATTTTGTTGGTCATTTCTTGAATGCCACGCACTCGCTCTCTCACCTCGTGTCGTCGCTAGTGGTGCTGAGTGCTCCTAGAAGTGCTATACTTGCTTCACACAATGTTTTGTATATAATAGATTCCAATAAATTTATTCAATTAACAGTGTGCTCCGCAAGGAACCTATCAGGTGCCCAGTGAAATTAACTGAAAATAGTGCTGTGTCGTCAAAGAAAGCATGCAAAATTGTGTATAGTACTAAATACTTAACAACTGTGCGTTAAAATTATATATAACGGTGCCGTCGACACAATACCAGGTGCAATATAACTTTGCATTTCAGTGAGTGCCATCTTTAGCAGTAAATAACGTATCAAGACGACGCGTCATCAAATAAAAATCATTACATGTGACAAGTGAGTGGAAATATATCATATTCCGCTTAAAACGTAAGTATACAGTGAACCAAATGACTGATATATGATATATAATTATATTATAATATAATACATTAAAAATCATCGGCAAGCATATTAAAAGTTGGTTACGAGAATTAACCTCCTTGATTAGTCCTGCTATATGCTCATGAGGAAGAAACAAAAGAAAAAAATGATATTAGTAACGTTGGTATTAGCATCTATTCAGAAATTTAGATACGGTCTTATTTATTTGCGGTACTGTCATTTATTAAAAGGGTCCCACCACCAATTCAGAATGAACAAACATTTGCATATCAAGATTATTACGGCGGGAATGGAGATAATTTGCGACTATTTTGAGGTGCAAAATTGCTTACAATTATTTAGGTAAATTCATTAAGCGAGCTAAATTATATCCATTCTGCCGGTTTTGAACCAATAAAATCACATCATAAAATTATCCATTATTGAGTGTATAATTCAGTAAATTGAATAGTTTATAAAACACCGATATGGATGATTTTACAAAATACCCTTTACCCTCCACAGTGGTCACCTTAACATAACAATTGATTCATTAAAATGAGAAATATTTCATGGTATTAATGTCAATAATAAAAGAACTGTCAGCGGATCGGCGTCGCTATAACTGTTCCGCGCCGATAAGTTCTCAACGTTCCGCCGACATCGATCATCTGACAGTTCAGTGTAAAAATTATAATATTTTCGTTAATCGATAATAGCTCAATTTTATTTAATTTAGGTTTAATTTATGTTTAAATGCTTTTAGTCTCGCAATAGAGTTAAACGGGAAGCTCTAAAATTGAGCGATTACGAGAGCCACACTTGCGTGCGGCGCGGACACGTACCGTCTTCGTGGGTGCGCACGGTGACGGGGTAGGAGGCGGGCCCGTCGCCCACGCTGGTGCCGGCCAGCACCCACACGCGGTACTCGGTCCAGCGCCGCAGCTCGTCCAGCACGAAGCTGGTCTGGTTGAGGCGCACCACGGTGGCCTCCGAGTCGCCGCGGCCCGCCTCCACGCACAGCAGCTTGTAGTAGGCGATGCGGCCGCCCGCGCGCTCGGCCGGCGGCGGCGCCCACGCCACGCGCACGGCCGTGGGCGACACGGCCGTCGCCGACACGTTCAGCGGCGGCGCGCCCGGCACTGCGCAGCGAACCGTGAGAACGACCCTACCTACTACCGCCCTAGCGACGCAATCACTGAATGCCGGTTGGTGGGCGAAAGTAACGGTGCTCTCAAATTAAAACACAACAAAATAAACAAATACAAAATTAAACGACGAGAATCGTCAAAATAATATTAAAGCATGCACAAATTTTCTACGTAGAATCCGCTCGCCTACATATGTATCTCTATGTCTGAAACTGTCACTCCTGTCGGAAGAAAATTGCGATCATTAAGGTGTATTACGGCACGAACGACATGTACGCGTTCACGTTAGTATTCTTTTATACGTGCGGATAAATCGCCCGTAATGTTTGAATGTTGTTCGTGTCGTTGTGTAAATAGTTAAAACGAAACGTATGCGGAGGCGACGCCTCGGATATAAAACATACGAACGACATAAAGCTACTAGTACGTCTCGGTACGGCGTACGCATGAATGTTCAAGGGAATGCGTACACGTTACCGATCGTCCAATTTACAATTACAAAACACATATTATTGTGATATAAAACTTGGTGCTTGTGCTGAATATTACTGGCAGCGTGCCGGGCAAGTGCTTTTATGTGAAATATTACATTACGAATTACCTGGAAAACCCACACGTTCACACAATACTTTCTTACGTCAACTTTGATCAGGAGTGGATTTTATTGCGTCTAATATCGAATAAATTGGATGTTTGTGCGGACAATCATATCTACTAAACAGGAGATTAGACATTAATAAAACCTCTCCTAATTTCTCCACTCTCACAAGGCCACACATAGCTCCACCACACCTTACGACCTCGTAACATACCATATTGTTTGGTTCGAACTGCAATAGGCGGCGTGGTGGCGCCTTCACCGCGCTGCGAACGCGCCGCCAGCCAGATGTAGTACAGCGTGTTCGGGTACAGGCCGTTCAACGTGTACGTCTCCGTTATTGGTATGCGTCTAGATGTGATCATAAATTTAAATCAGACACCATGTAGGTATTGAAGTAAACGAAAAGGGTTTGGTAATATGAAAAATGATTTATTTTTTCACTTACTTCTGTATAAGGCGGAGGTTATCAATTCAACTGTACTTTATATGATTATCGCTGTTAAAAGTCTAGACAACGCTAAATCTTCACGACATTTTGTGTCAATTAAACAGTATGATTAACAAAAATTAAACAAAAATAAAGAAACAAATATAAATAAAGTTTGTCAGCTCTTACTTTCTGTGATGTTGTTTAGCGTAGGTGTCGTTCCAGTACAGTTCGTATGAGACGATGTTGTCGCCGGCGTGCGTGGGCCTCCTCCATGACAGGGTCACTGAGGTCTCTCCGGCTTCTACTGCCACTAGGTTTGACGGTTGTGATGGTACACCTGTTGACAATTTATTTGACATAAGATGTTGTATTTTTATTAGTTCCTGTAATTTTAATATTCAATATTTAAAAAAAAAACTCATTATAGTTCCTGTAACTTTAATTCATATTCAAAAAAAAAACATAACAGCTCCAGTAGTTTTTAAAACTCCACATTTTTTTGAAAAACCATAACAGTTAATATTTTTTTTAAAAAACATATTTTTGTTTATTGATGAAAATATTTTTATACACAAAATATCATATTTGCGAGTTAAAGGAGCTAATCATTATATGTCATTTCACGAAAGCGCTATTCGTGCTCTATCTAGTTATTATCTGCAGCTACGCGCCGGGCTGTGTGCTCGAATGGAAATTAATAAGAATTGTATATGACACACTCAAGTGCAATAGGACCTCAGATACAGTGGGTTACATCGAAACTATTAACGTAATGCAATATTATCTATAGCTTTCCTCAATAAATAGGCCAATACAATAAAAAAATCAAAAATTTATAATATTATATAATATAATTTATATATATTGTCTGATGCATTTAATGCTCTATTAATTTTGATTTATTACAATTATACACGTTCTTATTGTGGCGAATCATTTACGAACGACTTCAATTACATGTATTTAAAAGGATATTGGAAAGGCACCGGTAGTGCCGCCGGTAACAGCGTTAGTTTCATTGATGAGACGGCGAAACACTAAGAAACACCTGTTTACATATGTCCAACTAATGCAGTTAGTCGTATGCAAGCCTAGGTGCATCTTAGCTTAGGCATTAACATCTCGGGGGTGAGGTTAGTTCGATCGGTGCAACCGGTTGTTAACATATTATATTATGCCGATTATATTGTCTCATTAGTTATATTAGGTTCAGTATCCGTAAATAATGAACTGAAAGATATATTCAAAACGGTTGTATTTTTCATTATTACATAATAAAATATTAAAAATGTAGGTACGTAAATTTAACATAATACATTATAATAATCAAAGAAAATGTCGTAAAAATCATATCTGTATCTTAAAGAAAAAGCATTTGAATGACCTATATTATTTGATATGTCATATCAGATCGAACATGTTCGATTCGATAATCGAATCCACAACTATCGCGTTCACAGTACTAATATCTCACGATGGCTGCTTTTTAATCAGTGATGTATCTACGCAATATACAAGATTTCATCCACTTCGTAAGTCTAAGATTGTTTAAGAGCTATCGTGAATAAACGTTGAAATCGACAGCATTGCATATTGTGCCTATTTTATTTGTTTTTGGTCAAACAAATAAATAAAAAACAAATAAATTATAAGATTTCATTTCTATGCAGCATTTTGGCTACCATATCAGTATAAGAACCACCATAAAAGTAGGAATCTAGCGATCTCCACGCACCGCTCAGTTTTCAATACATATCGAGTTACGCGGCGAAATTAAACGCCGCGTATTATCCAAGCAACATATAAGAAACGAACGAAACAATTCATCCATTATTATTATATCACTTTGAACACAAACAAACATACGATAAGTCAAATTATATGTCAAACGATGACAGTAATTAACCGTGTTTGCGGTCGTACAGGCATATATTATACTTGACCCATATATCGCGCGGGTCCACAGTGCCCGGTGCATTGTGTATTTATTTTAATTAGCTATTATACACAGAAAGGCATTATGACAGTACCTATATTTACTTATGTTAAATTAATTTTGATGATGTTATGTTGAGTTGAATTGTTTGTTCTTATTTTATAGTGCTATCATTTTTAAGGTTTAATTCATTTGTTGGATTGTACGAGTTTTTAATATATGAACATCACAATACTTAACTAAATTTATTTATTTTTGACCGATTTTCTTATATTTTTGATATATATATATATATATATATATGTATATCTATCTATAAAATTACGCATACGTTAATAAATAATAAACTTTTCAAAAAATGGAAATTAACCCTAGTTGATAAGCCTTTGCTGTACATATGCGCACAAAATCGTGTCCTCCTATATTGTGTTAATCATAATAAAATTGCCTGAGATTCGGGGAAAGCATAAAAAAGGTGATTTAATATGTTAAAACACGACGTTAAATTCCATCCATCCTGACCATCCAACTCGCGATATCGTTATACATAAAGTGTAATTCAGAGTGTCTTAAGACTAGGTTCTATCTGGCAGCTAGTAATAACAGAAGACGCCTAAAATAAATAGTATATTAAAATAATTCAAACTTCAAGGGAAATAGCAAATAGTGATTTGGTATAACAACAGCGTTGAGTTCCACCACTCAAAGTGAATTTTCCCTTCTTTTCCATACCTTGCTGTGTTTTAACTTGGACGGGCGCAGATATGGGGCCGGGACCGACCGACGTGTACGCCCGCACGCGTATCGTGTACACGGTGTGCGGCGTCAGCTCACTTATCGTTGTTAGGTGGTTGTTGTCCATCTGTTTGGAAAAAATATGTTATTAAATACTATTTAAGGACAATTTGAATATGAAGTTGTGATATTTATATTAAAAAAATTACGTAGACGGGACTCGAATTGCTTTTTGTAAACAGCCCAAGCGACCTAACTACTAAGTCATATGTTCTTATCAAGCTACATGAAAATTCTTTTTTATGTAGCTTCACGCTGTACAT
This sequence comes from Heliconius hewitsoni, assembly GCA_018230445.1. Lineage (NCBI taxonomy): Eukaryota > Metazoa > Arthropoda > Insecta > Lepidoptera > Nymphalidae > Heliconius > Heliconius hewitsoni. Next base: position 14,053 of record DWAN01000835.1, read on the forward strand.
AGAGTATGGTGGGCAGAGGGAAGCTGGGAACCTAGTGTACCTTTTCACCTTTCCGTTCCCCAATTTCCCCCGAAATCTCGAGGTATTACGTGTAGAGTGGCAAAACTCAACGTCGCGCTATGCATCGTTACTAGTACAAGAAGAGGAAAATATTAAATATTTCACTCCAATGACTGTAATTCAAACTCACAACCAACTCGTTTCACAGTCGCACGTTTCTACCGCTGCGTCACGATAGCCTTGAATATTCTTACAGCATTACTGTGAGGTAATTTTTGTAGTTATATAGTAAACATAGTTTTTGCTAAATAGAAATTGATATTATTTTTTTCTATCAATATTAAAAAGAGTTACATAATGTTCTTAAAGAAAAAAGTATGTTTATTTATATTAGAAATTTACATATATCTCGCTAATGTCTTACCATCTGGGAATGCCAAGACTGTAACGGTTGCGATGGATCTGAAGTGTAGTAAATTTTGTATCCCTGAAACAAAAGTAACGTTATAAAAAAAGCAAATAGAAAAGACAGTAATTTAAAGAAATATTAATAAAAAAATATATTATATTCGTTATAATTTAAAGAAATATTTACAAGAAAATAGTAATAAAACAAAGGATTTTAAATTATTATAAAAAATATTCGTGATATAATTCAAATTCACATATACGTATATAACTTACAGTTACTTGACCATTTGGCGTTTCAGGCTCATCCCATTGTATTACCATAGTGCTTGAGCTCAGCGGACGAACTTGGACGTTACGAGGCGCTGATCCAGGTTCTATAAAAAAATTATTATTTGTAAAAACTTTACGTTTAATCTATTATATATTCTCTCTCTGTTTTCTCTTCTTTGTTTAAATGTAATATAAAATTTTTGACGTTTAATATTACAAAGTGCTTTCTTTATAGTGGAGTAACGTAAAACGATGTGGAACACACCGCAACCCCTAAAGGTGTGCCTAAGGAAATTAAAAAAGAACAATCACAATATGTACCAAAAACGAAGAATCGAACTGTTATTGTAGCTGTGGAACAATTTTTCAAAGCTCGAATATTTCTTTCTAAGTAACAATAGTTCAATAAAAAATAAACTATGAAACTTTATAAAACAAAATTTCTAATATATAATTTAAAAATTTATGACTAAAATAAAATTTACAAAAGTTGAAAATATTACATATAGCCTAATTGGCTTCGACGGCGCAACACCCAAGAGGTTGCAGCTTTAGTTCCCGCTGTGTCGGAACTTTCATAATGTATATTTACAATGCAAAATAAAATATGGTATGAACACTATATTCACGTTTTAATAAGATTTTTATATTTCGTAGAACATTTTAAAGTGTATTTAATAGCGAGTCGCGCTGGCTTCAGCTCTTCGTATTTCTTAGGATATTATGTTACAGACCGTGTAATTTAATACTTAAAAGTAGGTTTGCAACCAATATTGGGTATATTCGGCAATACGTCGAATAGCCAAATATTTAGCAAATAAAATTGGTCGGAGAGTGATTTCATTCGAGTTTCATGGATTGTTTCGAAGAGGTGACAGCAGAGCCGAGTCGAGTAGATTAACGAAAAGCACAACTTTAGAAAGTTGACGAACTTAAGTTAAAGTACTTTATGTATGAAATGAGCTACAAATATAAGCGTCTAATAGTTTTTTCTGTGAGATACCAATGTATTGCCCAGTTTCCGATTTGTTCTTTTATTTAATTCTAATTAAATGCACAACTCACGGGTAACGGCAGTATAAGTTTTGATTAGATGGCGAGTTTCGCACAATACGCGAAAAGATAAAAATAAACGCTCCTCGTATCTTTTGATTATCTTAACGTGGTGGTAAGATATCTAGTTCAGTAAGTAGTATGAAAAGATGATTTCAACCTATTTGTCTCTGAAAACAGAGAATAAGCCAATTCTACTTATGGTAAATTTCTATTACAATATTAAATATAACGGATTAATTTATTACTAAATTAAAATGAAATTAAATCAGCTTCACAGTGTATCCCGCAGATAGAAGGGTAGGCAGAGGGAACCTAGTGTTAAGATACTCCATTCACCACTTTCTGCCGAATTCTGGAGGCAATGCGTGCTGAGTGGCGGAACTCAACGCCGCGCTTTGCCTCGACACCAGAGCGAAGAAATGTAAATTTAAATAAATATTTAATTTCCACGTGTGGGGATCGAATCCACAGCCAGTCGGTTACAGTCGGTTACACTTTGTGCCCCTGCGCCAATTTTTCCTATAATCTCTTTATTTACTTTGTAACATTTGTAAACAATGAAAACATAAACAACACACATCCAATGAAAATGCCATGTTTACAAGAATCTATACAAATATGGTTAGGAATCCCTGTAAACTCAGAGCAGAGATGGTCTAGTGTTTATACTCCTGGAGACTAAACCAAGGATTAAGGCATTAAAGTTTGCCTTGCCACGAGGTTTGCCCGTGACTGTGTGTAGAGCAGAATGGATGTGCCTCAACATGTCCAATGTAAATGTCTTAAGACACGTTCAATTCATTGTTCGCAATAAATCAAAAGTATTCAAGTTTACTAAACGGTATTTTAATCAAAATGTTCTATTATCTTTTGAAGGAAACATATTTTCTAAATAAAATCTTTATTATTATTTTTTTTTTTCACCTTGTCTGTATCGCTGGTCATTTTAGTCATATCGGATTGTTGCGCTTTCTCTATTTATTCTGAAAAACTCTAATATACCGCGAAGATGTTACTTATTTATGGACTCAATTAGATTTTTTAGATGAAAATAAATATTAAATTTGGTCACTTTAGAATTTTTTTAAATTGTAGTTTAGCTTTTACTTTCTTTAAGTTCATTCTATATAGGAAACATAGAATGTCGAAGAAATCTTCACATACATAATCTGTATGTGTGTTACTTAGTCAACTAATTGTCAAATGAGCTACCCTATATTAGCATTTGATAATGCTTCGGAAAGCCCGAGACGCCAGTCGTAGATGGTAAAACAACAATCTCGTCAGTCATGGCCATCTACAAACACAACAGCCTCTAATTGAAGTGGGCATATGTTAAATGAAGGAGTAATGCAGTAAATTGACTAGAGATACCAAAAAATAGTTTTGAACGTCTTAACATTAATACCTATTTAACTATATAAATGTATATAAGTTTGAGTTTCGAACTAAGGAACTGGGATTTCTATTAAGGAAGTTTTAATTTCGTCTTACATTCGTACAAAAAAGTAGAAAAAATCTTAGCTAGCTCTACAAAATCATGAGTATATAAAAATTTTATGAACTATTATATAGCCGTGTATAGCAAAATTAACAACTTACTATATTAGTTAAGTCTATACATATGGCTTATCCATCACGACTATTTCACACATTACGAATATAAAATAAATACAAAACTACTATATAAACTAAAATATAAATTAATACAGCTTTTTGTTGTGCTGGAAAATTTAATTTGACGACGGTTAAATTATAGGAGACCATGTATTTGAAGTTTAAAGCCTCGCATTGTTAGCATAATTACTAAAGTTGGCTTGTTATTTATTATAACAATCGAATGAAGGTTAATTTATAACATGGCGGCGCTGCGTGCTAAATATAACAATATGTTATATCTAGAGTTTCATGAATTTATTTCATACCAGTTCTACCTACATGTAAATTTACTATACTATAAAATTAGTTTTGATGACTTATTTAGAATATATTAGACTTGTTTGAAAGCTAAAAAATATTATATAAGGGATATATTGTATAAAAGAATGAACAAAAACGCTATATTCTGAAATGATGTGTTCCGTACCTAAAAAGGTAAAAACAGAACCTTTAGAGTATGACTTTGTTGTCCGTCTGTCTGTTTGTCAAGTTCATTTATCTTGAGATCGCGTATTGTATGTAGCATTGTTTATGAATTTATGAAGCCGAAGTTAATATTAAATATTCATGCAAACACACACAGTTATGAAATTTGACGTTGAAATTTTTTAGGTATTTTATAGAAAATCAAAATAAATTTATATTTGTAGTTTATTTCATACAAAATCAGTGCAAACGCCCGCAAACTTAAGTTTGTTAAACTTTTATAAATTATACTCCCTCTTGACTTAAAATCGTGAAATTGGTAGTGGAGCCTTGTTGGGCGAGTCCGAGTATTTTGGAACTACATACAAGATAATAGAATAAGCGGATTTTTGGATCGTCTTGATAGTATACGGCAAAAAAATATTTGGCAATGAAACTGATGTCCATTTTAAAACAACAAAAAAAAAATTAGATCGATCGATCGAGTCGATATGTTGTATGTCTACAATAACGACGTTATTCTAAACGCATCGAATATTATAATCATACACGGCGACATTAAGGCGTCGCTCAACTTACTAACTACGTAAGATGGTGACGATTATCTAGGCATTTGCGCCAACATCTCGCCTGAGCTCACACGGCTTAATGAGATACATTGAAGCCGCAAACATGTAAATATCACATCGAAATAGACTGAGAAATATGACATTTACAGAGCCGGCTAATATGATTGGATAAGTGAGTGTTGGCGTATGACACACTATGTAGAATGGAAATGTTACTATAGTAATATAAAATAAATCTTGTAATATAAATATAGGCAAGGATGAAGATGAAATCGTAGTTTGATAAAATAATGTTATTTCTTCAAGTTGAGCTGATCATCATAAAGTGAATATATTAACATGCATTTTTAAACAATTTATGTTTTACAGTTTACTTTAGTTCACAAAGAGAATCTTAATGCAGAAAGAAACGCTTATTTAAATAGTTCGTTCTTATTTAAACAGTTAATCTAACAACAAAAAATATAGAAGAAAGTATCTCTTTTACCGTTTAATATTCCACAAGAGATTATGCTAATGTTAGAACCGTGTGACCGTGAACCGTTAAATGTGGCATAAAGGGCTACTCGATATGCAATCAATGTAAACACCATATTGTTCCGATCGTCAAAGGCAACCGATTGATAACTCCATGTATTATACTTCAAAACAAAACCCAACAACTTATATAATGTCTTCTTTATTCCGTAGTCAGTTAAAAATGTTATGACATCATTTGTCATTTATTCCCAACATAAAAAGCAAACACGCAATAAAAATTCTATCCCCATAATTGAAATGGGAGTGAGCACAAATAAAACAACCATCGGTTTACGTAGCGCTCTTTGTTCAATATTGGGCTGGGAGATTTAAAAGGCAGTTATTATAATCATAATAATGCTCGAACATGGCAATATCGAATTAAGTCGGGTCCGTTTCGTCTCAATTAAATACGTTCACGAGAACAAAACAACAATGAAATACAAAAGGAAGTGAGGTCTCAAAAAAGTGTTTGTAATCGTCTTGGCGAGAGAGAAGACGAAACATCATTCCGAGATCTCCGATGTTTATAATACTTAGCAGCGCAACAATAAAAGTTGGGAAGCGGTGTAATATTAAAACGCTATAATCTCGTTGAGACCAGGACTCGGGTCGGCTCAGAACTTTATTTTATTAGAAACGTAGAGTAAATTCACGGGAAAAAAGCAGTGGGAACCATTTTATTTGCCTGTAGCGACGTTTTCATTACCATCTCATCGGGCGCCATTTTTATTATGTCTTCCGTCTTGTGACACCGCGGGTAATTTAAGTCAAATTTAATATTTTACGATGCTAAATTGGACGCGATAGCTTCTCCGTAAGAGGAAGACGTATTGTATGTTTAATTGAACAGTTAATTAATTTATAAGGGGCGCCAGCCGTAGCGCAGGGGCACGAAGTGTGACTGTAAAAGCGACTGATTGTGGGTTTGATCCCCACTCGAAGAAATTAAATATTTATTTAATTTTTATTTCCGTTTCTTCGCTCTGGTGTCAATGCCTCCAGAATTTGGCGGAAAATGGGGTACGGAGTGGGGTAACACTAGGTTCCCTGTGCCTACGCTGATGTGTGCGAGAAACAACGTGAAGCCGATTTTATTAATTTATAAAAACATTCAAAATTCATAGTTATATTCATAGTTATATTAGAAATAAAATCAAAAAGTTTCTTGGTAAGTAGGTCTTTACTAGCGTATACAGCCCGCTTGTATGTTAAACTTAAAAAATTTACTTTTATTTCTAAGTTACTTGCGAATCCTGTTTAATATATCAGCTAGTTAATAAGGCGGAGAAGCAACGATGCGTATTTTTACATCAGTTTCCAGAGCACGTAGCCATAGATAGCTTAAGTGTTCGAACTGAAAGGTTTAAGTGTTTTTTTACTTAAAACACCTACGTGAAACCATAGTTAAAAAGTTTTATATTTAAATCTAGGAGACTTTTATTTTGTAATATAGTTGAGTAGTGTCTGTTTTCATATATTATCCTAACCAAATTTCGACTTTGAGCCGGTAATATCTATGTGTATATATTCACACAGTATCCCGCATACAGTAAGATATGTAGCGGAAATCTACGTGTCAAGAC
>DWAN01000836.1:0-20546 GCA_018230445.1 Heliconius hewitsoni
ATAAGCTTCTTGGAAACTTAAATACTTTTATCTTTTGATAGAGTGAAGCTATTACTTTACAATGAAATAAACACTAAAAGTTACTTTGATTTACTGGTAATTTTTTTTTAAATATTTTCAATGTACAGAAACGATTTTTCTACAAATGTATTATAAGTGTAGATGTAGATATATATTTGTGGGTTCAATTCCCACTCAGGGCAAATTAAAATGAGAAAATGAATGAGAAAATTTCTCGCTCTGGTAATGAAAAACGCGGCAACGTCTCGTAAATTCGAAATTTACGAGACGTTGCCGCGTTTTTCATCAATCTGTCAAGTCAAGTGGGAAACAAAAATGTTTAATTACGTCACATCTATCAAAGTAGGTAGTGGCTACCTACGCAAGCACGGCAAACGCAGTTTTTTCCATGTAAAAAGTAGCTTATATGTTTATTTATTATTTATTTACTTATAGAACACCAACACAGCTTAAAAAATACGGAGTACAAATCTGAATACAAGATAGAAACTGCAGCCGCAATTACAGGTGTTGACAGCATGCCAGTTTTTCACCTACAATATAAATATTATATTAAATATATATGATTAGTTATATAAAAAAAAACAATAACAACAAATCAATATTAGCAAACATGGTCACTTAGATCTCAAGGACTTCCAATATTTTATTACGAAATAAGGGCCGTTTATCAAAGAAATGTCTATCCAAAAGGATATACTATTAAAATGTGTAATGATATATACGATTTATTGGGTAAAATTTACCTAAGATTGTAGATGTTGCTCCACAACTACCTCTATATTTTAGTGCGAGTCTCATAAAAATCGGTTTCGCTTTTTCGAAAACAGAAAGACAGACAGATAAAAAAATAGATTGTTCGTGTTTTAATATCATCGTTAAGAACTATGTGCACTTGGGAAAAAATGATTATTTTCAAATTACAGACAGACACCTAAATTTTATTTAAATGTAATATATAAGTGGCCAATTCCAAAACGAACGCCACTTAAAGAAACCCTATTAATCGCAATGTGAATCTTAGAAAGCTTTTATAGTACGGTATTGTCTGGTAACAGGTACACGTTGCACTTTGAGCACATCTTAGCTCTTAATATGTCAATGGTATCAAGAGGCAATTAGAATAGAGTTTAGATAACATTCACTAAGCAGACCCCTAGGTTCTGTTTTTTTTTTACTCAGACCAATAAAATACTTTAAATCAAAGGCATTGAGTCCCGCCAACATCACACAGTCTCGAATTTGGAAGAAAAGTGGAGAACGGAATGTCTTCACTATGTTCCCTCTGCTTACACTACTATATCTGGAATAAAACGTGAAGTTACATTTTGCGGGCAAATGAAACAGTGTTCAGACACTCCGTTCCCCACTTTCCGCCAAATTGTCGAGGTATAGCGTGTTGTGTTGCTTGTTAAGAGAGTCACACTACACCATGAGGGCCTCAAGTTACTTCGTATTATTAATAAAGTTTATAAAGAAAATGAACACGCAACATATTATGTACAATAATAAAATAATTACATCAAAGAAATTTCGAATGGTGTGGCGAATTTATTTCATATATAAATAATAACTACATAGTGGAAACAACGAGAAATTTTAAGAGCATATTTAATTCAATTTTCCTCCTTCAAATACCGGAGATACATATATAATACTCTTATAATATTCATACCTACTGTAAGAAATAAACAAAGTTATGCTGAAACGTTATAAAACCTTGACAAATATGTCAGCTATGTTAAAAATATCAACAAAAATGGCCGTGGGTATAAAAATAACGCTACACAGGGTCGGTGGGCGTTCTAAATTATTTCTTAACTATATTATTTCACTTTTACATATTTTTTGGCTTATAATATTAGATTTTTACGGTTATTTATTGAGGTTGTCGTTGCAAACTGGCACAGTGTCTGACTGTAAACACAATGAACGGTTGGATGTTCGGTTCCCACTTGGTGGAATGCATTATTTATTTTACTTGCACTGGACACAAAACAAAGCGTGTTCTGCCACGTCCTGCCAATCTTTACGCAATATGATAAAAATTGAGTGGACAGAGGAGAACGGAGTGTCTTAACGTTAGATTTACTCTGTCGACCATACTGTATGTGGAATACGGCATGAAGCAAAAAGAACTATAATACAAATTATAACTTATAGACCGATCGTGGTGCAGGGGCGCAAAGTGAGATTGTAAACGCGACTGGTCGTGGGTTCGATCCCCACTCAAGAAAATAAAATATTGGTTTAAATTTATATTTCCGTTTCTTCGCTCTGGTGTGAAAAGCACGGAAAAAGCACTGTATTGGGTTACGTCACTCATCACGTAATGCACAGAGCGGTAAGTAAGGAACGAAGTGTCTTAACTAACATTAGGTTCTCTCTGCTTACTCTGCTACGTGCAGGACACAGCGTGAAGCCGAAAGACTAAGATTATTGGGCTTTCCGGGTAGGCTCTGCCTAGTTAGCTATGAGCGGGATAAAGCATAAAGCTAAACAAAATAAAAACAAATAAATTCATATTAAAATGGCGATCAAATAAAAATGAAAATATATGATGTGCATACTGCCGGGAGTAGGAAGGAAAACGAGCAAATTCATTTAAAACTTTACCTCTGCCCATCAATCAAAAACCTAAAAAAAAAAGTTTGTTGAGTATTTTGAAAAATGTCAAACAATTGTCATTTCTGGTAAATTAATTGTTTTATTAAATGTAGCGGTTAAACCGACTGCACCGGCTGTTTTATTTATTAGTAGTTTTTGATAGTGATTTTTCTAAATTTATATAGTTTATGGTAGTACAACAAATAACTAACGATAATTGTTGAAAGTTAATATTATAAATCAGATTCTTAGAATAATTTTGCTACAAAACAAATTGAGGATCACAGGGGCACATGTATGCGGCTGTAACGCGACGGCTCCCAGTTCGATGAGGGAATTCATTATTATTTATTAATTCACACTTCTTTCTACAAAGGCGAAAGCCTGGTGTTCAATTCCGCCACTCAACATGCAATGCTTCGAAAAATTCTGCGGAAAATGAAGAATGGATTTATTTAAATAGTTTTGCCTCTGCCTATCCTGCTATATGCATATATGGGATACAGCGCGAAAAACATTTAAAAAATGATTGTGATTGTCCTCGTTGATGCACATGGCCTATAATATTATGTGGGCAAGTGTGCATATTTATGCAATGTTATGCCAAAAAATTAAATATTATACGTCAACACTGGAGTAGGATTATCAATAACTAGATTTTATTAATATCCTTCACACTTACCCCAGTACAGGTGAAAAAATGAAAATATTTACATTACTACAAAAAATTAAACGTCCAACGTGACAAAATTGCGTAAATATTCTAGCAAAATCATCACTCTGTTTACTTATTAAATAAATTAACCATAAGAAGAAAAAATAAGCTTAAACTACGAGTATGTACTCTGAGGTGCGGTTTCAAACGTAGTTTTGATAGAAGAGACAAATACATTCCATTCCTCACTTTCTATCCATTTTTCGAGACTGTAAATAAAAAATATGAAAAATATCTTTGTATTTTTTAATCACTCCACCATTTTATTATTTCAATTACTATACGTTATTCTCTATATTACCGGTGATTTGCTTTGAAATTCCAAAATAAATTGCCTCAATTAATCGGCCTACAAAGTCACTTATAGACAATTTTGCTAAATAATACTTCCACTAATGCTTTTGAGCGCTTTTTCAGCTATTCAAACGATCGCTGCCGTCTTTTAGCCACTTATATCAAATATTAACATTCAAAAGGCTTTATGTCTAGAGTCCCATTGCGAGCTGCTTTAACGAACGAAGAAATTTAATTGGTAACATACCTAAGGGTAAAATTGAAAACATTGAAATCTCAATTGGTACGTTGTTATATTTATAGAAACTTTCGATACTATTTTGAAACTTATTTGCACCACCTTAAGGTCTATAATAGCGCCACCCACTAAATACATATGCACGGACCAAATCTCTTTGGAGTGTTTGTATAGACTCTTTACATTATAATTTTCTTTAGTTATTAAGTAAATCAGTAAATATCTACTTTGACGAAACCCTGATGTTGATTTTTTAATATTTTATATGAATTTGTTGTTTTAATAGAAATATTTTAAGATCAGGCTCTTATATCGTATATAAAGTACCCTAAAGACTTTTTAAGATTGAATAAAATTTATAATTTATTTATTAAGTACTTTATTGTTACTTAATCATTTCACTTATCTATAAACAAAAGCTACACCTCAAAATGAAAAAAATATGATGTTGATTTATTCTATTATATTTCAAACAGCGGAAAACTCGCAGAAAAATAATAAGCAGCGCCATCTATTTCATGCATTGAGAAGTTCTAGCAGCGCTATGCAGAAAATGTATCAGATTATAGAAATCTCCGCCATCTATCGCCCGAGCTTAATACTATTGAGAAATATTAAAGCTTTTGGTTAGCATTTTGTAGAAACCTACACTTTGTGTCGCTACGAGATGGTATCAAAGCTCTAACTATTAATTAAAATAAATTTATTTTTCTTCTTAGTATTTACTATTTAATTACTATTGTGACGGCGATTTAAATATAAAAAAAAATATTAAAATTTATATTTAAAAAAAATTTAAAAAATTTACTTCAATCATTCATTATTCTGCATTATATTCTACATCTCACATACATTCACATTTATTCAAATATCACTAATTTTCATACATTATCATAAAAGATAGGAGTTCATATAATAGACAAAAACTACACACATCACACTAATCAGACTAATAACTAATATTGTTTCAGATTAACAAAGTGTTTGATGTGATATATGTCGAATTACCTTGAACTAGCCTCGCCCCCATGCCTCGGCTTTCGACATGCAATCCCCTTCACCTCGACTACGGCACTACAGGTTCCCCGGATCTTCCTAGCATGATAGTCCTGTGCTATTGATAGATAAATAGATAATAAACAAAAACAAGAATACGTCTAAGAAATTCAAGTATTATTTTTAAATAATTACGAAATAGAAAATAACGCAACAAAACATATTTTAGATTTATTCTTGGTATTTATTTATAGTTTTAAATTGTAGAACACTGACTCGTGTAACCATGTATGCATGTTATTATATTATATGCATGCATGTTTCTGTTTAATCTAATAAAAAATCATCTAAATATTTTTCATCAACATGGAACATGGAATACATGGAAACCATTATCAGCTTTGGTAAACTAACAGGCAATAACATATCGTATTATAGCTTCAAGGCTGAACTTCAGGAGGTAAGCATAGAAAAAAATCAAATTTTATCAGTATCTAGAAGTTAGCACACAAAGCCCGTATTTGTAAATCGCTCTGGAGTCTGAGATCGATCTTGGGACGCCGTTTCATTAGTAGATATATAATTTATGATTGAAAATGACATCTCAAGATTAATCTCAGAGTTGAGAGTGGTTTATAAATATGGGCCTAACACACTTCATATGCAAATGTTTTATATTATATAAATAATTATAGCAACATTATAGTGTCAATCAGCCACTTGACATACTGCTTGAGCCAATAGATTATGTCTTAGATAGCAAGCTTTAACCTAAGAATTACCAAGCACACTAAGCGATTCTTTAGAAGCTATTATCAGCATCATAGTTTAGTTTGAAAATAAGTTTAGAAAAATAATGTAAAATATATTTTTTATTTATTCTTTTTGTTATTGTTATCATATATGTACAATTGAATATAAAAATAGATATTATTAAATAACATGTACAAATAATTCGACAAAATAATGAGACTTTATCTTACACAAGATTGTGATCAAGATCGCTGAGCCACAGTGCCTCAGCGTCTGATTGAATTATGGTGGGTGTGGATTCTCATCACATGATAGATTTTTTTTTTCAATTTCCTGGCTTCGGTAAAAAGACACAAGAAGACGAAAGGCGGCGTTGATTTCCATTACTCGACACGCAAGGTCTCATATATTAGCTGGAAAATGGCGAAAGGAGAGCCTTAGCACTAAGTTACCTCTGCCTATCCTGCTATATACGGGAGTACTTTTAGGAAGTATTACATTATTTTACTTGCAAATGCCTTTTTAAATGCTATGTCTTATCAAATTTAAGTTGAACTTGGCTTTGTTTATAATTATTGGTGAAACATTATAGATATTCATCTTTCACTGTCAATTAAAACTTCAATCAAATTTACGAAGTAACCAAGTTAAAGCCAAACTTTGCTTAGTATACTATCACTTGAAACTCATTGAACAGATAATTTTGAACCGATTGAACACACTGAAAGTTTCCATTTCGTCAAATATTTCGTTCATCCTCGTGCAGTGCCAAATCGTTCTTAGACGTGCTAAGGGAGAGACTCGTTCAGGCGAATAGGCAATAGATAGGCTTATCAACACATCACGTACCGCCTGACGACTTAATAACACCGCTTTATTATTATTTATTATTAATCATACCAATATCCTGCGATAAATTTTTATAATTAAACCTTCAGAAGAAGCGTTCTTGATAAACTTTGTCATATTCCTAATCTATTTATAGGAATTCGAAAATTCTAAATATATTTCAAATATCTTTTTTCACAAAATTTTATGAAAGCTTAAAATAAATTAAATTCCAGCTTATAGTTTTCCTTTCTGATTCTATGCTTTACCTTAAATATTTGGGCAATATTAATATCAAATAACAATATCAATGAAGGAGAAAATATTTGAATACGCCATCAATAGTTTATTGATACAATACACATGCCGTCACGCATGGGAGCGGTTATTACTTAATATCGCACCGCGTTCAGTTATCAGTCCGGTGATGCGAAAACAAGGGCGCGATATGCGCCTTCACGCTTTGTATACGAAGTAGTCCTCAAACTGCCGACATGTATCATATTACACATTTCCACAACAATAAAGCGTAAGTGATTGTCGGATAGTTGATTAAAATTAGATTCGTTGAAATAATCTACGTTCATAACTGCATTTGTTAATCCTTCAACTTCATTTTTTTTTTCAATATTTATAACGTGCAGTTTCCTATGTAACAGGACAATGACGGCAATATGCTTCGTCTGCAATCTACCGATCTTATCTCACCAAGTGGGGCTTGTGTGGGCTGGAGGGAATGGATGGGACGAGCTGACACGTTCCGCGTTAGAAGAGAATACACTACGACAACGTTTAGGCAACCGGAGAGATTCAGCTGCGCAGGTGTGCTGCCTTTCACCACCAGAGCCCGACGTCGCGGATCAACCTCGAGGTAAAATATTACTATTACATCGTATTCTAAATATATATTTTTCATATATTTTTATATTCTTTATTTATTGTACGTACGTGTAATAAATAAAAATCCTATTGTAAGAAAAATACAAAAAGCATTTCATTTTATTTCACAGGTGGGCCACGCCGTCGACGTTCGTCCCTAGCACAGCTTACAGATATACTTCGCGAATGGGGCGGTGGTGGAAGTAATGCACCGAGACGTCAGAGAGCCCCACTTTCAAGACGCGAAACTTTAGCAGATTTAGCCCGTTCTTTGCCATGGGCTCGGCATGAACCACCACCACGGCGTCGCCGGGATTCTTCAGCTGATTCTGGGATTAAATCTTCAGTCTCGAGGCGGCGTGATTCAAAGGCTGCTGTTCCTCATGATTTTAAATCAGATTTTCCAACAAATTTAGAACGCAAGGACTCTACAACAATTATGGCGTCAAGGGAACGACGCATCAAAAGACGTGGCTCCAGTGACGGCAAAGAACGTAGGGACTCTGTTGAGGGTCATCGTCACCGACGTGATTCAGTTGTGGTTCCACCACCTAGAATAATTGCTACTCATAAGAAGAGGAGAGCTTCTCCACCAACTCCGGCTGCTCCGTCGTTTGTAGAGGCATCTTCGGATCCGGGCCCTACATCACATCCACCTACCGTAACCGTAGTAACTGTACATGAACCAACTCGCTCAGATTGCGATTGCCCACCAATGACTATGCCAACTATTATAACATCGGCAGTTACCCCTTCACCTACATCACCTACAGTACCTACAACTAATGCCACGCAAACAACGCAAGCTTCTCAAGTTTATCAATCTGCTCAAGCGACACAAGCAATAACTCCTAGCGGGAAAACTCCGCCGAGTTTAGGAGCTCGAAGAGATTCAACAACCCAGTGTGGCCGGGCTAGAAGAGATTCGCGTGCAACAGCCAGCCCGGAACGTCGACTAGGCAGATTACAAAGACAAGCAACAGCTTTTGATGACCCAACGGGTCCTCCGGGGACACGGCGTCGTGATTCTGGCCCGTCATTGGATCCAGATGACGCTGGAAAAGCCAGGAGAGATTCGTTAAGTCCGGATTCAGCAGCACGTCCTCGTCGTGAGAGAAACCAGCTCAGTCCAGATAGGGCTGGTGGTGGTGAATTAAGTCCTTCTGCAGCCAGAAGGCGAAGTCGGCTTCGGAGACAGGCGTCATGTGCTAGAGTAGGTCGCGCACGAAGTCCTGAATCAAGTTCATGTTCTAGTCGAGATCCTAGCCCTTGTGCTCGACCGCCTGAGAGAACTATGTTTAGACGACAATCTACTACTGAAGAAATTCTTATAGCACGTGGTTTTCGACGACAATCTACTACGGAAGAAATGATACGCTGCCGCAATTTTCGTAGGCAAAGTTCACAGAGTGATGATGCATGCATGCGTGCTCGAGGTCGTCGTGATTCGTCCACACAAATATTAGATGGGACCATCGGCACCATGACTGTCGAAACAACTAGCACATTCTTCGATTCCAGCACCCAAACTGGTAAGAAAAACACTATAACAATATTTTGTTACTATATGTAAATATATTGCAATGTAAATAAATAAAAAAATAACAAAAATAAAATAAAAAGAAATCTTCATGTGATAGGCGGTAGCCGTCAGGGAGAAGTGGCACTGTATCTGACTGTAAACGCGACGGTCGTGGATTCGATTCCCGCTCGTGAGAACAGATTATTTTTATTTCCTCACTTTAGTACCAAAACAAAGTGCGACGGTAAGTTTCGTCACACAAGAAACAATCTCAAAATTTGAGGTGATAGTGGGATACAAATTTTCTTACCACTAGATTACCTTTGCCTAATCTGTTATACGCAAGGTACAGCGTGTCGCTAAAAAATTATCCATTCCATTTGAGTGCAAAATATTAAAAATAGTAGAGTGGCAACTATTATATCGATGTTATAAAGTAACTTGCGACTCTAAGATGACAGCGCTACGTAGCGGAGAAAATTCGAAATACATTGAACAACAATACAGTAACAACATACTATACAACCGCATCTCATATTACAAATGGATCTGCCACGTGCTCGTTCCCCGCCCATTTCCGGCGACCAATCGATTCACTCGTAGCTTCGATATCTCTCTCCCACACGACTGCTTTATCGACGAGAAGGACCAGGGTGAGTTTCTTCATCGGGAGAGGATTTTACAGTGGCGCCCTCGTCAGTTTAGGCGGGCAGAGTGGTACAGCCACTTTGAACTGGCAGCGAGTTCGCACGGACCTCCGACTCGGAGGAGGATGAGATGAGCGCGGTCTCCCGGCGCAGGCTCGCACGCCCGCGTCATCTGTTGCCCACTAACGCTGCCATGTTTACTAAAACGAAAGTGACGTCCACACAACGAATAACCTATAACGTTACGTTGACAGCCTAAAATCGCGAGTAAATATTTGCGGACCATTAATAGAAATTGACTTTACAACGAACAGGTTTCCTATTAAAGGGCCTACTAACGAAAAATATTTTATAAGTCTATTTTAGAATTTTTTGCTTGTATTTTTTGATTTTATTATACAAGTGATGTGAATTGGTACTGACATTGTGTGAAGGTGTGACATTTAGACAGTAATATTAACATAATTGCTTGCATATAAACACCAATTAGTTTAATAAAGCTTAACGAATAATTGACTTATTAGATACTCGTTGTATAAATATAAATATAAAACTTTCTATGAAAAAATGGTAAGTAATAAATCATAATTTGTTATATTTAATCTTTATATAAAATCTGTTAAATTAAAAATATAAAATGATTAATATAAATAAGCTGAGCTGAGAATGAGAGGTGTTCAATGTAAGATAATAGTTACATAGCTTTGCAATTAACTATTAAAGAAGTTTTTAAAATTAGAAGCTGTATTCGTCTTGAAGTTGTTATCTTCGGGAATATTAGTAATGGTCTACAAACAACAAACAATACGCTTCGAAAGTTCATCTCTTCAATCTAAAATTAATAATCTTTCTAATCTAATCTAAAATTAAACCGTTGTTTGCTTAATATATCTTAACAGTTTAATTTTTTTAATAATAGAAATAAACAAAATATATTGGAAATAGAAAAAACAACATATATATTTTTAAAATGTTAAAGAACTATATTTACGTATTTAGGCTCTTAATTTATCCATATTAAAAACTTCGGGATTGTTTAAAATGTTTTTTTTGTCTAGATAATTAGTAATTTTGTTTCTTTTCGAATTTCTTTCTATAAGATTTTTTGTCTTTCTTAAAGAAGTTCACAATTTAAGAAATTTAAGAAAAGAAGAATTCTTCGGCAGTTTTAAGAAGCCATCGAACAGAATCTTATTTAAAGTAATATGTTACTCCTTTTTAATTCGATATAAAATGCCTGATCATTAGCCATATAATTTATGACGAAACTTGGACCTAATCTACTTAAACTATTTAAATACCGTATAAAAACGAAATATAAAATCTAAGCACTGAGCTATTGTCTTCACTTTATACGAGTAGGAATTTAAAAGTTTTTCTAGAGAGATCAAATATCATTTCGATTGCATATTGCTGTCACGTTGACATTATTATGAGCGTCTACGATAGTGTTCTCGTGACAGGAACCATCACGAAATATTGTCACGTAAATTTTCTCCTCTATTATTTATGAAGAAGCCAGATACTATAAATTTTATGGTGTAATGATAGCGAGCAAAAAATTATTTAGAAATCATCCAAGTATTTTTTATTTAAATGATAATGCTTCCCTAAACGATTTTTTCCTTTTTTTCTCATTCTTTATATTCATTATATGTAGACATAAATGATCTATATATCATTTGTTGCCTGTATTTATTTCTATTCAAGAAAACTTACACATCGGCTAAAGAAGACGAATACGGGATTTATTATGGGCACGTAACATGCTTTAAAATCTTCACGATCTAATCTAAATATATCATGTTACATAATATTCCAAAAAATCCTACCTATTATTATAGGTAAAACAATTGCCTTCTTGTGATATACTATACTTTTTTTTAGGTTTAGGTAGGTTTAGGTTGGAATAAGCTCGTAGAGTTTGGATAATTATTTTCTATTAGTTTTAACATTACTAGCATACAAATAATATTATATTTATTCGATAGAAGTCCTTCCGTTCTACAAAACGGTGCTAGTTGTATTTTTGACACCTCTCTCACTTTCCAGCGCCAAAAACCTTTGTGATTCAACCCGGGTACAATGTGTGTAGACAAAGTATCATATCATAGCTTATTCTAACACGAAAAGTGATTTCCAAAGTATAAAAATTGCAATTTTTACGACGAAATCACACCCGTCAGCCGAGTATCTTCTGAATTTCCGAAAATTAAGGCCCTTTTAATAGAGGACAGCCAAACTGAAAAATATTGTTGCCCTCATAAAAGAATTCCTTGACATCTCCGTTCAATAGGTTTAACCGAAAAAATTAGATCCTGTGTGCCTCACAGGATCTATTTTTTTTTGTTTTTGTATTAAAGTTTTTGAACAAACTTTAGAAGGCAACAAAGAAAATTGCATTCAAATTGCTTTTTAATATTCCACCTATAGTTCTTTTTATTAAAACATGAGAAGCAAAGAGAAATAGAACGGTGGTCTAGGAAATATACCAAAATCGAGAATCAAACACGACCGCCGTCCAAAGAAAATTAAGAAGCGTTACGCGCGTCAACCTTGCCTACGAATGTATACTTAAAAATGTAGATTTTTGTTTATACAGAATCTTTGAAAAAGGAACACTATCAGTGTTAGTAGCATTCCTTAACATAATACATGTGTATTATGTTAAGGAATACATATAATACATATGTATTCCTTAACGAATATATTTTAAATCTGTTGCAAAAATAATTATCGTCGTAGTTCAGCGTATTCAAATAATTTTAAAAATGCTCTAAGCTAAACTTGACTTTACTTATTAACTGACGTGGAATAATACCCGACATAATCCACCTTTCCATCTATCGAATGCTTTAATGAATGCCTTTGGCTTCATAACTGTAATTCTAATCATTCATCCGATGCTGAAATGTAAACTATCCCTAGAATCTGTCCATTAAGCAAAGATCCGAGAGATCCTAGGAATGTCCTTCATATAAAAGTTTTAGTTTTAAAATTTGAAAATAGAATGAACCATAACTCGTTCCTCACAAAAAAGGGTCTATAATATTCAGACTATAATATCTAAAAAGCAATTACACACTGAATAGTATCCATAAAATAAAATTGTAAGTGAAAGTAGATTTACCTCACAATAACGCTACCTTGTATCCTTTAAACGTAATGAGCTTATTTTTTATTTGGAAAACGACTTACTTTGAAATAAACATTATCGTATCAGGAGCAATAAAGAATGAAATACCTATTTACTGCTCATTTTACTGCCTGTGATCGCTTTAATTATAACCTACTCTATATTGCTTACTTTTAGAACTACAATAAAATTTGTCGGTACTTTTTATGATATTTGTATAGCTAAGTAATTTGTATAAAATTATGATAATTTAATATTCAAAAAGTGGCAACGATAAGCTAATGGAATTCTAAAACAATAATGTAGAAATTAAAACAATTAGGGTATAGCCTTGTAGAATTTACATAAAAATATAAGTGTGCCACATAATATGAACACTTTTGTTGAATGAAGGAGAAAAATATACAGGAAAATATATAATAGATATCTATTATATATTTTCCTAATAATATATATTATGAAATTAGTATAGGATTACGAAAACTTCAGGAAAATTTGGCACTCCTCCCAGCGGTACTAGTCTGCCCTTTGGCGTCTAGCCAGGGTAAAATGCTTTCACTCTCAGCGACCATGCAATTTGGCATACACTCAATTCATACAAGTTTTCATTGTTCATTAAAATGTTCATGCACCTAAATTCATTTGAAATCCATTGATTCTCAAAACTCTATTTTGCTAATTTTCTAAATAAAACTAATAAAATTCGGCGGGCACTTTCAAGACTAAAAGTACTATCAGAATTTTAGATATTATTTTTTTATACGTTTCATATAAATATAAGTTTTAAAATAAAATACCGTGTCGAACGGTCGTATAACATCTGTAACGAAACTTATGTAAGCGTACTTTGTATCGTTTGTTATAGTTTGCAATACAACCTTTCTCAATCTTTCAAATCATAGACATATCGATAATTCATTTCGTTGTTATACTAACCTATTAAGTAAATTACGGTAGAGTATCGAAAAATTTATTTTTTCCAATGCTTTGATCACATATCTTTAGATAGTTATAATTACTTATACCACATCATTCTTATCACGTTTTTTTTGTCATTCTTTCATCACTCATTCATTTACACTTGCCCATTCTGTGTATTTCTTCACTGTGGACTCGATCAGATAAACTGACTTTGCATATTCTACGAAGAGATTGCATTTCAATAATCTTGCTTTCATTCTTCTTTTGTAATATCCACGTTTGACTGCTGTGTAACAGCATCAGTACCAATATTGTATGTACAAACGTGCAGCTGTGCTGAACTTTCACCGTCTGATCAATCATCATCTCATCAAAAAAAGCAACAAAGGCACCGTTAACTCCGTTACCGGCAGCAATACTCCTTTCCACATCCATTTCCGATTTTCCGTCTCTGCTAAACTTACTTTCTGGATATACATACACATATATTTCATTCGCTTGTTCTGATATTTTAAAGTAATTTTTTTCCATACATAAAAAATATTTTACCAATAGATACTAAATGGACTGAGATATTATGTTCTTTTTATTTGAACATAACCGTTACTTCCCTTTCGTCGAATGTACGCTTTATAAAATTAATTGACGGTTGCACTATCTATATTGGAGATCATTTGAAATATTAACAAATTCTAGGATTCAACGCTATTATTTATTTTCTTGAAGTAGATTACTACGGATTTATGGGATCCAATTTAATGGCACAGATTAGATTGTTTTGTTTTTTGATTTAAGAATATATCTCGTACATTAATATTGAAATGAACGTTAAATATGGCTAGGTCATGAAATGAAGCTCAACTAAGAACTAAAAGTTAAGAATTCTCTAAATAATCTATTTTCTAACTTCTATACTTATATATATATGACTATATACATAGTTGAAGTTTCTCAAGCAATTTATCTTTCAGAACCGTCCCCATTGTACGACAACAACCACTATCACGAGGAATGTCTTCGTTGCAACTCCTGTGGGCTGAACCTGACAGGGCCCAATCAAGTAAGTTGTATAGTTTTTTACGATATAATAGCGTAGGTGGAAATATCAGAATTTTTACATTATTTAATGTGGTTAGATTTCACCCTAGGGAATGCTTTGTTTTATTTTAACGCTGTAATCCAGGATATACCAGAGTAGGCTCGGAAATGTTGTTAACACTGCGTTCCCCATGCCCAATTTTCGAGACATTATGTTAGATTGTTGAGTAGTGGAACTCAATGTCATGCTTTGTTTTGTTACCGGAGCAAGGAAAATCTCAATAATTTATTCCTGAAAATAATATATTTTCAAGTGTAAATCGAAATCTAAGCAGTCGTACTTATAATCAAGGGAATGTTTATAATTAAAAATATTTGCTATTTCCCGATCAGATTTGATATAGGCTTTTAATTCTATGAATTGCCAATCACTAGTTGGATATCAATTCACAGAATTCAGTTTATATAGTGAGCAATAGCAATACTTGAAGATAGAAAATAAATTATTTACAAAACAAATGTACCTACATAACCATATCATGTATTACAAAGTTCCTGATGCAATTCAAATTTAGAATCGAATATGATACTAGAGTAGGCTTTTAGCTAACTCGGGTTGTATCCGGACCCTTGATACCAGATAATTATAAACAAGGATTACTTCACGGATACGGATTATATCACTTACTTCACGGATACGGATTACATCAACTCACTATTCTCGAAATTAAAAAAAAAATACTTGACCTATTTATAATGACATAATGATCTACTTTATATATTATATTTTTTTAGCGTAACGCTTTATTCCGCACACAGCAGGGTAGTCAGGGGGAACCTAGTATAAAGACCCTCCGTTCCTCATTCTAGAGGCATTGCGTGATGAGAGGTCGGATTCTCAACCACGCTTTGCCTCGACACCAGAGCGAAGTAATACAAATATTAAATATTTTATTGCCTCGAGTTGGAATCGAACCACCAACTCGTCGCGTTCACAATCACACTTTGTGCCCTACTAGTCTCAATATATTAATCATAACATCATATATTAATCATAAAATCAGACGACCGTAGTTAAGTATGAGAAAGCATTATCGGCTGCCTGTCACAACTTTTGCATCATAATCTATCGTTATAGAAATACCGACTTAATGACTTATTCGACATTATCTTTCTAATTTATAAGCAAATTAAAAGTTATAAAGTTTTAAAATATTTGCTCAAAAACAAAATTATGATATTTTTCTGCCAATATATAATTATAGGTTAGTAGGTTAGTTTCCTGACCGTAAGCGCGATATTTGTGAGTTCGATTCTCACTCGGCAGAAGAAATTATGATCATTTCATAGCTCTGATAAAAAAGGGCGGCGTTGATTCCCACCGCTCCACACAGTATGTAACAAATTTGGGAGGACGTGGACAGTGGAATTTCTTAACTGAATGGCTAAATTATCTACCTCCCCTGCAGTATGCGGGATAAAATGTGAAACTAAAAAAAAACATTATGGCATATGATGTTTCCAAAAATAGTACAAAAAGTGGAGAATAGAGTAAAAAGAGTTATCATAAAAAACAACGTGAAGTTATTGGCTGACCAACACACCCAACAGAATTATAACCCTGCCTAAGATAATATTAGTTGTTTCCGACTGCTGGACAGGCTTTTAATTAAACCTGCTGTTTGACTTGCCTAAGCCAACTTAGTTTAGACGAATTTGAGTACGTTATTATTGAGCAATTTCTCTTATGTAGGTGTTGTCTATAACAAAAAATCGGTCAAACGCGAGTCGGACTCGCTTACCGAGTTACCAATTTCAGGGTTGTATGCTAAAAGGAAGAACAATTTATAAAAATTGACAAATTAAATTTATTCATTTCATAGCATTCATTTTTCAATTTTGTACGTTTGTAATATTTTTTTCTTTCAAATATCTACAAATTTCCGCTTTTTGGATTCTTTCCCTTAATTTTACTGTAACTTCTCACTTCTTGCCAAATTTCATAATTGTAGGTACACAGCAAGTATCCTATAGGTTTTGATTACGGAGCAAATTCCTTTGTTTCTGTTCCCTTCGATTCCGTTTTTTCGTTTTGAGGTACAGAACCCTGAATAATTGTATAACTTTTTATTTTATTCAATTATTTTGATTTCTTCTTATGTGTTTCAAATTCAAATTGTTAGAGACTTTTTAATAAAAGTAATTGTAATTTGAAGTATTCAATTTACAATTACTCTTTCGTCGTCGTCAGTCGTCTTATCCCTCGTTGCTTCTTAACAATAACAGTTTTACTAGAAGGTAATAAAATATAAGACCTGAACTCAAGTAGCGCTGAAGATTTTTGATGTTATCTCATGGATTTTTTTTAACTCCTGGATATTTAATTATCTACATGTGATTTACTAGGGAACTAAAAAAGTTACAGAATATTAAAGAACATGTACATATATTCCAAATAAACGAAAATTTAACGATTTCAGATCAAGTGAGGGCTATATGGCCACCCTTTAACCAAATTAAATTATTGAACTTAATGACAAAAATCTCAGATTTATTTTGCCTGCACATTCTCGCCTGAGGACTCCGATACATTCTGTATATTTTGTAACACGAGTTACAAAATATGCAGAATGTATCTGAGTCCTCAGGCGAGAACCTTAATTTTCATCACATTCAAACGAGTTATAAGACTTTTTCATCATACAATAGACCAACATCATAGAATCTATTAACAATCCTTATACCTTGCATATAAAACATTGAATATTATGCATATTTATCTTTAAAATCCTGTAGGACAACGTTCATTAAACATAATGTTGAATTCTCTGTAACTATGACTTCAAATTTACAAATTTATTGAAATAGTTACAGCACATTCAAAAGTTTTGACGAGTGAAATTTTAAACTGCTTCGGAAGAATGCACTGCCTACTCACAGATTTTTTTGTATAATTTTAATATTGTTATTTTAATGTTCCGTTTTAAAAAACCTTCACTGAATCGAATAATTCTTAACAATAACTCTTAATAACTAACTACAATACCACCTTCTCCAGTAGTTAATTGTCTTTCGCTATTTAATAAAAATTATATTAATCATTTATTAATTTCTATATTTACATAAAACTGCTGCCTCCTACATCTTCGTTAACGTGGACTCTGTGGCCCTTTATTTGGTTTCACTACTGAACACAGCAGGATAAGCAGATTTTCTCTGCTAGCAAGTGAAGATACTCCGTTCTCATTTTCCGCCGAAGTCTGAAGAATTTGCTTGTTGACATAACATATCGCGTTTAAAGTCACACTCTTGTATCCTACACACAGTAGAATAGGCAGAAGGAATATAGTGAAGTCACTACGCTCTTCATTTTCTGTCGAATTCGGGACGCGTTTATAATTATTTTTGTTATTTTTGTGTCCCTCACCACGAGTGGCTTCCTCCTCCTCCTCCGATACCCTCGCTGACTTCATAACTATTTTCTCATAATTTATCTCGATTGTTATAATTCTTCATTTCATAATCCAGATTTTTTAATTTATGACGATGGAAAATGCCTCAATGCCTCACGGTTCTTCATAGCTGAACTGCTACGGTTAATCAGATGTTCCAGATCTTTAACCTCCATGTCAATGAATATTTTCGACATCAGACGGTCCTGGCCCACTTAATGTACAGTCATAGTGTACTATAATCTTCAAAATTGTATAGAAACTTGCTCCTGCCCAAGCTTAACAAGTATGGAACAAAACAAATTGTATTAAAATCAATAATTCAAAAGATATGCGCGTACAAACAGACAAACAAAAATTCGTATCTATTACTCTCGTTCGTATTCTATTACTTTTTTATTCTAAATTATCTTTTCATCAAAATATTTTACGTACAGAAACACTTTTCTACTAGTTTATTATATTATAGATTAAAAAAACACAATAACAGACCCTCGTTACCTTAAAACTCCAAGAATTTAAACAAATCTTAACTAAATTTAATGCAATTCCGTACAAATGTATTATTATTTAGATATTATATTTCCGATATAAATTACATAAAATAATAAAAATATTTGTGATGTAATATATAAACAAAGAAGTTAGCAGCACATCTATCCTTGGACGAAGTTAATCAAAGGAATCACAATGAAGTCCATTACAGCAATTGCCTGATAGAGTACCAATCAGTTCCACGAAACGCTTAAAGTGCTAAACAATGCCCGAGATTTTGAACAAATGCTTTGATGATAGAAGAATGCTCCTGAGTATTTTTTTTTAATTTTCTCTTGATTTAACTGCATGATTAAATATATTAAGTGAAACAGATATTTTAACAGATATTATATGACTTGAGGGCAGTCGTGGCGCTGAGGCTCGATTCTCACTCGAGGAAATACAATATTTATATTATTTATAACATTTTTATTTTTCATCGCCCTAATGTCGAGGCAAGACACGGCGTTGATATCTGCCAATCAAAACGTATTGCGTCCAGACTTCGGAGGAAAGCACAGGGTCTTGAGACTCCCTGAAACTGAAAAAAATTACTTAAGGCAGAGCGAGGTGACGATTTTCGCCATTAAGGATGGAATGTCTCAAAAGTTGGGTGGAACGTGGCGAACTAGATATTTTCCGTGTCAGGTTCTAGGTTTCCAAACAAAATCACTTTTAATCGCATGGGTAATTGGGCGTGCACAATTATATTTATATGTTTTGTTTTTTTATTTCTTTAAAGTAGTTATATATTATAAAAGCAAAAATGATAACTACATAATTATTTTGAATTTATGAGAGTTTTTGACATGCTTAGTATTAATATGTGGAAAAATGAATGAATGGTATTATTTAAATATATGATAGACGAGAAGGGCATCAGTTGTTTATTGAGAAAACATCGTTATAATTATATTTGCTCGCCAGAATTTTTTAAGCATTTCATTTCTTCCAAGTATAATAGTACCTATTTCTTTGATTGTTAATAGGCTTCCTCGTATTCTGTTTCGTATATTACAATTATTTTAAGCTTCACACTGTATCTTGATATTAGTAGAAAAGACAGAGGGAACCTGGTTCTAAGACATTCCGTTCCCATTAAGATACTTCCGTTCCCCACTTTCCGTCGGCTTCTGCATGTTGATTGGCGAAACTCAAAGCCGCGCTTTACCTCGTTAATAAAGTAACAAAATGTAATTATTAAATAATTAAATATTTCCAGAAGTGGAAATATTTAATTATTTAATAATTCGCACGCATAAGCGTGTCTGGCCTAAAAATATTTACGATTATTGCGATTCACGATTCAACTAAATTTATTTAGAAGGAAAAAAAATATCTTCGTTAAAAAATTTAAACTGAGACTAGCTAGTTTCAAATATATATGTCGAATATAATATAATAATATGTATAATAATATGTCGAAAAACCTAATTATTAGTACAATATTTTGATAAAAAAAATCAACAATTTCACATTAACCACAATAAGAACAAGACAAAATAGTACAATTACCTTTAAAAAATATATTGAACTGTTTCACCATAAACGCCGAGTAAAGCTGTGTTTTGTGAAACAATATGAAATTATAAGTATTTAAGTGGTTTTCTTTCGAAATTTTACAAAAAAAAATTAAGTAATTATGTCAAGTTATTTACAGAAGTGCTATACTACGAATGCTTCGACATTAAGAAAATTATGTTAAAAGCTGTGTCAGAAACGGCGTCTGTCTAATGGATGCCTTAATATTTCCGGGAACGATATAAGTATTGACGTTCAATAGTACTTAAATATCCAATGGATATTTTTTTAATGTAACTGATTTTTTTATATTTGGAATTTAATTAAAGAGGCCAGTCGTGGCGCAGAGCCACAAAGTGTGACTGTAAAATCGAGTGGTTGTGGGTTCGATCCCTACTCGAGGAAGTAAAATATTTATTTACATTTATATTTTCATTTCTT